>JAURVB010006058.1:0-53796 GCA_033002965.1 Piper betle | reverse complement strand
TCCCTTAAATCAACTTTGATCACATAGAATCTCCAAATATTCACCAAAAAAATGAGAGAGATGAAGAACGATGAAAAATAACATAAAAGGCATCATCTTTGGATAAAATAGCATTTAAAAAGCCATTAAAATTAACCAGTGTGGTTCAAAACCGCATGGTAGTACCCAAGGCTAAGTGCTGGAATTTTCCATTAATGGGGCCTAGGAACTAGGCGTCGTGGTGTTGTGTTGTGTTAAAACATACAACCACATATAACTGATGAAAAACCATGACAACACTAATCTTGGTCTTTTAAAGCACTGGATTCTACATTGTGAAGCTCTTCAAGATTTAGGATACAAAAACAATAAAATGGTTAATTAATAAAGAATTTATATAAATTCAAATGGAACAGCCACTAGAGAACAAACATGGTGAATCACCCATCACAAGCCGCAGATAACACATAAGAAACAAAGGCCTCAAGTCATTATACAATAGGTGATACATAAACATACTCGTCATCAAAGGTAGAAATGTCTACAGTAGCTACCGTGACATCTCTCATCTTAGTAAAAAAGATACTTTAGATATCCTTAATAATATCTACATCTACATCACTCAAAATGTGACTTTCTCCAACAATTGTTATCGAGAAAGGCAAATAGAAATGGAAATCTTCATTTTTTCCCATGAGTTGATTCACTCTTCATCATATAAATCATCAATCCCAATCCAACGTGTAAAGCCAAATAGAAATTCTTTGAAAATACCATTCCATTTCTGTCCTAGTCCATCTCCTCTACAGACATTACAATAGAAAGATATTTGAGAAATAAACAGAGTTGCACGATTTGAGCATCTTCTATACAAGATCATATGAAAAACAATGGAACAATATAAACATCTAAACTAAATTTCACTTTTTGCTTAGGACAAGGTTTTCACCTGAATAGTTTGTAAAAATAATGGTAACATAATCTGCCTATGTTTTTGACACTACTTGTTATCTATCTATACATTGTAAAAGTATCTTCTTGCAATGTCTTCTACAAAATATTTCCAGTAGTAGATTGAGGTCTATCATAGAGATTATCTCTCTGCCAACTTTGTGAAAATCTAAGTCCCAGAAAAGAATCTTAATTACTAGATTCAGAGTCTGAACCTCCAAGTACTTCCTAAGGGCATGTATTGTATAAGAAACATAAAAAAATATGTAGTTCTTCATCAAATAAGAAATGGCAATGGAAGGAGGATGCATTCCAAATCTTTTCATGGCTATGCGCCCTGATGATTGTTCACCAATGGTGGTTTAATTTATTGCCTAAACCATCTCATTTTTGCTTACATATCCATCATTGTGCTTGTCTAAAAATACAAAAGCATCAACCAGCGTTTCAAATGTTGTCTCAAGATTTGGCCATCCCATCTTGGATTTCTAAAACCCATGCCATGGAAAATGGCAATAAGGGAAGAATATAAATATATGAAGTTTATTGGGCTACGCAATAGCCATTGAAGGAAGAACATAAATGGTTTCAAAATATTATTGCCAAAGGATACAGCATGAAGCAAGGCTTCCAAGGATATAAAAGAGATAAACAAGACAGAGTGTAAAACTTGTGATCTGGGTTGGGGTTTTATACTCATGGACCGATCAGTTCAATCGTTGGTTCAAATCAAGTTAGTTTTGAAACACGTGCGCTGAGTCGAGGCCGCCATGTGATATGACCCATGAGAGTTATGTGTACCCGAGTATATAATGATAACACCAGTAGCACAACAAGAAACAAAATGAGTTATTAGAACATAGGAAAGTATGTTGGTTTATTTTTTTATTTTAGCAGACTGTAGGATTTGTTTTAGGTCATTTATCACGTTAAGATGCGTTATTTATTATGTTTGGGTGGGTTAATAGGCTTAGAGTATGTCATTTGAGTTATGACTCGATTATTTTATTTTATAATAATTTATTATATTTTATTTTATATTTTTTGGGATTTATTTATTAATATTGACTCAATTAAGAACGAGTCAAGTTTTCATTATGAGAATGCACAGTGAGCTTTCCCGGTCGACACCTCCTCCACCCAATGTTTCTCTCTTGACTCTTGCCTCAACCATCCCCTTCACTGCCGGCCAATGCTGACACCACCGGCAACCATCTTCTTCGGCCAACCCCTCCACCACCCTGGTTTCTCCCACACATCCCTACCCGGTCTCCTCCCCAGCCCTAGATGCCGCCGTGCTCGCCTTGGTCACCACCTGTAGTGCGCCACCTCCTTCCCTGTAGCCAGCCAACGCCGTCGCTGTACGACCTCACCACCTCACCTACCCCTTTCCTCATGTCCACCCTCTACTTCCTCACCCTAGTCAACTCCCCTTGCCGCCTTAGTCACCCCGGCAGCTCGCCATAGGCCGCACCTCACCACCAGCCAGTCCTTTCCGGCCACCAGGCCGACCAAACCCACCCCATCCTCCTCCTCCTTTTCCCTCAACCTTCACAGCCAACTCTTTTAACCCATCTCAGTCAATCTCCTGTGGTGACAGTCGCCGGCGACCCGTTGGCACCATCGCCTGCTTGACTCTCCCCTTCACCCTCACCCTACTCTACTTGCATGCGCAGCTATCCTCATCCTTGACCCTTGCTAAACAAACCATATGAGGCCCCTACCGCTGTCGCCGCTGGCGACCAGCTGCCATTGCCACCAGCCAGTTGTTGCCTCAGCTAGATGCCTTCCTCACGCCCTATCCACCGTGCCCTAGTCCTGGTCTAGATTCCCTTGAGCTGAACGGCAATAGCCACCTTGACTGGCAGACACAGCTGTCGTTGCCGTTGTCACTAACGTTAGGTATACAGTATTAGAATTTAGTTCCTTTCATGTTAGTGATCATCACTATGGTATTGATTATGGAATGAAGGTATGAATTGTGTGATGTGAATGTAAGTTGATTTGAATAGGTATGTTTTGATTGTAAAACCCGTGACTTGAGTCAGGGTTTTATACTTGTAAACAGGTCAGTTTAGCCATCAGTTCGAGTCAAATCAGTTTCAACAACACACGTGTTGAGCTGAGGCCGGTCATGTGTTATGAGCTATAAGGTCATTTGTACTCAGGTATATGATGATAACGTTAATAATACAACGGCATAATATGTTATCAAAGTATATAAGAATACACCAAATTTATTTTATTTATAGTAAATAGTAGAATTAGATTTAGGTCATTTATCGCGTTAGGACACATTATTTATTATTTTGGGGGGGGTTTAGTAAGCTTAGAACATGCCATTCGACTTAGGTCGACATTATTTTATTTTATGATATTTTACTTTTTTAGAATTTATTTATTATTATTGATTCTAGTTAGGGGCAAGTCAACTTTAATTTATAAAATCACCCTTACCTCTACCCCAACTTGTTTTTTTTCTCACGACCTTCTCCTCCAACCACCGCCCCGACTCCCCGTCATTCCCCGACCCTCACCAGCGACCACCCTCGCCACCTCATCCCCTCCATCCTCTCCCTCCCTCTTCTCCCTATTTTCCCTTACGGCCACCCACTGCCACCGCCTTGCAGGAGTCGTTGCCAGCCACCAACTTTGAGGATGACCTCTGGCAACCCTCCCTAGCCCATCAACCCTCCTTCTTGACCCTTCCCCAGCCAAGATGAGCACATGCACGATGACCTATGCAAAACAAAATCACTGCTTGCATGTGTTGTCACCAGCGACTAGCACCACTGTTGGCCAATTGCGCACTGTCACCATCCATGTCGTCAACCCCACCTACACGACCTCAACCTCCCCTAGCCCCCCTCACCTCTCCCTAGCCGATACCACTCTTAGCCGCCCCCTACCCTAGCCAACCTCACCCTCGGCACCACTAGCAACTGGCTATCGCCACTGGCCAGTGACAGCCCCGACCAAGTTCTCCTCACCTCCACCTAATCCTAACCCTAACCTAGCCTACTCTTCCTCCTACCCAAGCCGACCACAATCGCCATCGTCAGCGCTGGCCGTGGCAACTCTGCCACCTCGAGCCACTCCCTCGTGTCGACTTCGCTCATGGGACGGCAATCATAGTCACCGTCTCCCTCCTCACGGCAACCATCGGCAACCACGACCGTCGCCGTGTTACTGCCAACTTAGATAGGCTATTTAATTTAATTTCATATGATTGATCATTATGATTATATTATTAATTAAATTGTGTGATGTGGATGCATTGATGCAAATTGCGTATATTATGTGAATGTTTGTGTTGTTGTAATTATAGGAAAATACTTGATTAGTTAGTTCAAAATACATGTTTGTTGATATCTACTCTTAATTAATGTTAGATAATTAAACTCGTGAATTATACATATAGTTCTAATAATTAATTTGTCATAAGTGAGTATTAGTTTGATTATCAGAATCATGATCTTTATTTAGTTAATTGTTATGTTAAATTACATATTAATAAATTTGTAATGTCGATGGCATGATCACTGAGGAATGTAAATTCATATGGTTAAGTATTAATTGATGAAATTATTGTATGATAATAATCAGATTGTACTTAGTGATGACGTTTAAATTTAATTGCATTACCATTATATAGAATTAATTACCGATTTATCATACGTATATAACATGATTATTAGGGTCACCTTGTAACATCCCGTTTCAATTCACCCGCAACCAACCGAGAAATATTACTTATGACCGAACCATTTGCCAATTTATTTTATTCGGTTAAGTCAACTCAGATTTAACCTCAGCGTCTCAAGATAGTAATGTAAGCATTCAATGCATGGATGAGATGCTTAAGCGCTATCATGGTTCTAAATGCATACTATGATATGCAATCATGTATAAAATAAACCAAACAAGTGAAAAGTTTAAAGAAAATAACTATTTTTAATACAAAACGGACAAAGTCTCCTCTACAAATGAATAGTATATAGTAGTAGTATATATAGTATATATATAGTATATATATATATATATATATATATATCGACAAAAACAGAAAGCACAACAAAAACAAGATAGTTTCTCTCTACATCTCAATTATCATCACTTCTGATCTTCTGAGTTGAATCTAGACTCCATTGCTCAACCTACTCATTTCTATTCAAATTTTTCAATCACATACAAAACATTTTATCAATTCACATAAATAACATTCAATTAGTATCATTACAACAATTCATCATTCCACATCATCAATTTCATTTGGCAAGTACATGTGTGCATCTTACATCGTTGCTCTTCTGCAATCCCGACAGTGCTTAGTCCTCAAGATTCTCACTTATATAAATAATATAAAAATGACAATAATGAGCGTTACCGGTTTAGAAATAACTAAAAATAAACTGGCACAGGAAAGCTAACTCTCCTGTTAAATGAAAAACATTTTTATTCTTCCTTATAGAATCTCTTATGAGGGCACTAATTAGCAGCCGTCAGCCTCAACTTGACAGCATCCCCTACTATCTCATCTCATTCTTTGACAACTTTAAAACTATCCCTTGCACGAAAAAATTAATTTCTGTTCTTTCAGTCCTCTACATCCTCTATATCGCTCCTGACCATAAGTACAAAGGCCAAGTACTCTCAAAGGTATGCGCCTTCAATACTCTTTGAAACCACAAGTCTAGACATGAGCTACATTACAGTATCTGTAAACCTCCACACCTCTCCAAGTTTGAGAAACTCAAAGGTATAGTTGTCAAGATCCCTCGGGAATGGAACAAACACTCACCAATCCAAAGCCCGCTTTGGCTTATACGCGCCCAGCTCGCATAGCGCAGTTGTCAGTTTTCCCTTGTCTCACGTCTCACTGAAAACTCGAGAAAACTATATGTACATAGGTCTAGGTAGGGATTATAATATAATAGACCTGAAGGCATCATGATCTGGATCTATGTTTTCTGAAAACAAACTTGAGGGATCTCATCAACAAGGGTTATTAATCCGAAAATTTTTGCGTGACTAAATGACCAGTGTGGAGTGAGATATAATAAATCCACCACTCAACACATCCGCCTACATGTTAAAACAATTCATAATAGAGTATAGAAGTCAAACTAGAAGTAAGTCCTAAACAAACCTAGTAGAAGCTCCAATCGTGTTCACGTGCCTAGGCAGTGAAGCTCCTACTTCGTACCTATACATCAAAACTAAAAGCTAACGCCTACTATGATGCATTCACACTTCCTATAGCATACACACATCAATGCACTCATCATATCAAATCACACATCAATCCATATCAGATTTTCTAGGCTATGTTGCATTTAATTAACATTACATACTTAATTTACTTAATTAGTTTCTTAGCATTCATTTTAATACAATTCAATCACACAATTCATTTTTTTACAATAAAAATATTTATTACATCAATCAATCAAATCCTAGCATGTTGTACTAATAATTATCATTTTTAAATAATTAGGTCAGAGGTAATTATACCTTGTGTTGTTGGCAATCAATAGCAACTAAGGTTTGTCACGCGGTTAGAGACTCAAATTCAACATGCGGCGGTGTCCGAAGTTCGATTGGGTTCGACTGGAAGAATTCGACAGAAGATCCGGTGAGTTTCAGTGAATTCAATTTTCATCAGTTTTTCGGCAATTTCTGGCGATATTTCGGCAACTTTTCGGGTGAAGTAATCAAAGCTATGGGTCGGCACCGGCTCAGTGAGTTCGACCCAATGGTGGTGGTGGTGGTGAGGGCGACAACAAAGGCGATGATCACCGGCTATGGTGTCAAGTCGGCCAAGGTTCAGTTGGCTTGTCCAATTGGCCATTGGCCGGCCTTGGTGGTGGCCCTCGGTATGGGGGAAAGGTCAAGGGGTGGGTGTCGGCGGCACGTCAATGGTGGAGCGGTGCGGACAGCAGCGAATTGGTGCCAAGACACTCGACACTAGGGCGCAGCGTCGTGGCATCGTGGAGGTCAAACGATGACCGGTGAATGGGGGAAAACCTCAGCGACTACCCTTGGTGGTGAGCCGTGTCGATTGGCAGTGATGCGGCAGCCAAAGGGGTGACAACCGTGAGGACGAGGGTGGCGTCGGGGTTTAGGGGAGGAAAGGTCGTGATGAAGGTTGGGTGTCAACCTAGTAAATAAAAGTTGACTCGAATCAGAAAATAATAACTAACTCGTTATAAATTCTAAAAAACATCCAAAAAATAGGGGAAAATCTCATAAAATATAATACATACCATAACATCAAAATGACATGCTCTATAACTAATGACCCACCCAAATTACTCTAAAAAATGTCCTAATGTGTTATTCAATCTAAAAATAATTTTACGATTAAATACATAAAAAAATAACTACGTACTGTCATATAATTTGATAACTCATTTCTCATCATCTTTCTGACATTGTTATCATATACTCGGGTACACTTGACCCTCATCACTCATAATACATGGATGACCACGACTCACCATGCGGATCATGAAATTGACTCGACTCAAACCAACTAGTTGGCTAATGTAAAACTCTGACTCGAGTCACGGGTTTTACATACCTTACCTCGTTGAGTGTTGCCTGAAATATTATCATGTTATCTCTGTATTATAAGTTGTACATGATTATATTGTCGACAAGATTAGAGATTATTTGAATTGATGAGGATATACATGATTGTCCTAGTGATGTTTGATTTATCTATCATATCATTCATACATCATACGGGTGTACATGGGCTTTAGTATTTAGTTTTGTTTGTATTGGTTTGGTGTTGGAGCTCTTAGCATAGGGGCAAGACCATGCTTGGAGTTTATACCAGGTTCATTTAAGACTTGTGCTCTTGTTTGTCAATCTCTTCTATTGCTATTTTGGATTGTAAGTTGAAGGATGTGTTAAGTGGTCGATTAATTGGATTTAATGAATAGTTTTCCGGATTAATAACTATAGAGGATGTAACCCCTCGAATCTGATTTGGAAAACAAGATCCACCATAAGTTGCCTTCGGGCCTACAATATTAAATCCCTTTCTAGGCTTATATATAATTTTATTGAGTTTTTAGTAAGACGTGTTAAAACTGACTAGCCCATACCATGAGCGTGTACACATGCAATCACAGCAGGATCTGGATAAGTAAGAGGGTTGTTACATTCCCGAAAGACCCTAAGAACTCCGCATTTTGAGTTCCTCACACTCGGAGAAATATAGGGGTTTACGTGTATTGTTTAGTACAGTGTATGTCTGGGAATATAGTTCAAAGGGCACTAAAGGTTACTTCCTGAGAGTACTCAACCTTCGTGCTCAGGGCGAGGAGATATATGGAGGATCAGAGAGGGTTTAGAATATTAGTATTTCCAAGAGAGGGACAGTTAGAAAATGCCAAGAGATGTATCAGACCAGTTAGTTACTCTTATGAAAGTTTTGATGAAATATATACATGTTTTCTTTTCATGAGAGTTAGCTCTAATTAACAATTTGATATTAGTTATTTTCTATACCAGTGACAACTGTTGCTGATAGTTTTCTATTGTATATGTAGGTGAGCATCAAACACAACAAGATATTCCAAACTTAACAAATGAGCAATGATATCCTTGCACACACACATGCTGTAACACCCCAATCCGGTTTACTCTCAAACAGGACCAGAACTGTTACAAGGGATCGAACTACTCGTAAACAGATTAAGTTGGTTGACCCAAAACTTAAACGGCTACGACATAACCCTCTCGACGTCTCAAGATGGAGCACGCCGCTAATGCGCAAATAATATATGAATGAGATGCAAAACCCTAACAGGATACTACGTGAATGTCATGATAATAACCACACACCAAAATAATTAAAATAGCAACAAAATTCATAAAACCTGGAATAAAACGGACATAGCCTCCCTTAAAAGTGCAATAAGGGGACGACCTATTAAAAACATGGCACATTATAGGGTATATATATAAAACCATAATGCACACCACAATAGGATTTAAGCAACAACACATCTTATAATTTCATGCTCAGCTCATTTGGTTCCTTTTCATTTCAGCATAGTACATCATTAGAGCTTTTTCAAAACATTTCCAAGCATTTCTAAAACAAGGCATACAAGCCTCACAAACACATGCATATATACACCAATATGTAAATCTACTACAACAGCCAATCACATCACATCTTACGCAAAAGTCAGTGCGGCGCCAGCTATGTGTGTGCAATGCAAACGCTAATCCTTCGTCAAGGCCGGCATACATCATTCATCATCCTCACCTACATATAGTAGAAAAACGTCAGCAATGGGTGTCACTGGTTCGGAAATAACTAATATCAAACTGGAACATGAGAGCAAACTCTCATGGAAAGCAAACAATTATATATCTTCCTCAAGAACTCTCATAGGGCAACTAAAGAAGAGCCATTGAGCAGCTGACTCAACAGCATCCTGATCTACCTAGTTCTGTGCCGCTCTCGGCACTTCTTTTTCAGTACTTTGCGTAAAACTTTTATCCTAAGCCCTCTCCGAACCACAAGTCTGGGCATGCGATGTACTTAATAGTACTCGTAAACCTCTACGTTCTCCGGGTGTGAGGAGCTCAAACGCAGAGTTGTCAGGATCCCTCGGGAATGGAACAGGCCGCTCACTAATCCAGAGCCCACTTTGACTGGCACGGCATTTGCTCATGGCATGTGCAAGTCGATTCATATTCTCTTGTCTCACTGAAAACTCGATAAAACTATTTATAGGGCTGGGTCGGGATTTATTATAATAGGCCCGAAGGCAACTTGAGGTGGATCTTATTTTCGAAAACAAACTCGAGGGATCTCATCCTCGAGGGTTATTAATTCTGAAAACAATCGACCAGATGACCCATGTTAGGTGGGGTCCGATAAATCATCCACCTGGCACGTCCTATGATCAATAAATCAAATCACCGATAGAGTAGATTGATAAAACCTGAGAAGCATGTGATCATAACTATTTACTAACGCCTATACATATATGATGCACGCCTATATAACTAATATATCCACATTCATACGTGAATCTAATCAAATGTGACAATCATCTCAACAATCACACTAAATCTCTAATTGTCAAGCAAGTTAATAGTTTTATGATTCGCATGTTATTTATTACCTAACACTTTTAATTCCAATTTCAAAACATACCTATTCTAATTAGGTGACAATGGTTTCATCAATTTAATTCGTTTAACTTAATACTAGCATGCAAAACCTAAATCATGCAAATTCATAAATTAACTAGTTAACAAGCATTTAATTAACTATTCAATGGTTTACTAACAATTTCATTAGTGAGCATTTACATCACGCAACACAATCTACGCTAATCATCACATGTTTATCATAATTCACAATTAATTAAACTAAAATCATGAAGTTAATAAACTTAATTCCAATATACTACCATGACCACAACATGCATATAATAATACTATGTAAAAAGAAGGAAAAAGCACCTCGCGATTGGCACTCAAATTGGTGCCGACAGACGAAGGCGGTGAAGTTGAGCCGGTGGTTTTCCGGCTACTACACCGGCGGTTTTCCGGCAGTTGCGATTGCTCTAGCGGAGTAATCAGAGGTAAGGTTAGCACCGTCTCGGCGAGCTTGACCTAATGGTGGTGAGGACAAGGGCAGCCACAGCGGTGATGGCCACCGACTGCAGTGTCGAGTGCGGTCAGAGCAGTCGGTGGCTCCGATCAGACCCACGGCCGGCCTCAACGACGACACTAGGCAAGGGGGAAAGGTAGGGGAGGTCGAGGGAGGAGCTTCGACGTCACGGCGGTGGCAGTCTGGCGCAGACGGCGACAGAATCGCGTCTGGAACGGCCGTAAAATTGAGGGCAATTTCCGGTGTCGCTATGGCTAGACGGTGGCCGAGCGTGGTCGAGGTGGCAAGGCGACGGCACGGTCGGGCTGGGCGGCATCAATCGGTGGCGAGGTGGCATCGGCGGCGGTGGCGACAACCTCAAGGGCGATGGCTGTGAAGACGTCGGGGTTTGGGGGAGGGAGATGAGAAATATAGGAGTGGCAAACTTGTAAATAAAACTTGACTCGACACCGGCTCAAGTTAAGAATAATAACTAACTCAGAATAAATCCCTAAAAAATTGGGGAAAATCCCATAAAATCAAACAAAACAACACAACATCCAAATGACATACTGTATAACTAATAACCACCCGAGGACCATCTAACGTGTGCTAATGCGTTATTCAGCCTAAACTAATTCTACGGTCACAACATGAAAATAAAATAAAATCATATGTATACTCTCATATCTACTGATAACTCAGTGTGCTGATGCGTATCTGACACTATCATCGATACTTGGGTATACATGAACCCTCATAGCACGTGCACACAGTCGGCCTCGGCCCTGCACACGTGTTCTGAAAGCTGAACTGACTCAAACCACGAACAAACTGACCGTCTAACGACTATAAAACCTGACTCGAGTCGTAGGTTTTACACATGCCCAACGATAGGACGCTTTATTGTGATGGTGGTAAATGTATAAAACTTTTGATAAAATCTTTTGATGATGTTTAATGCATGGTTATCCTTTTTTGTTAATGATGTTTTGATGTAATGATAATGACACTGTTGTAAATGAAGTTAGTAAACTTTCAGCCATGTGAATGTGAATAGCAAATGGGCCAAGATCCAATTAGGTTTATGATATAGAAGTTGTTATGTGTTATAGAATGCGATGTTGTTGTGATATATCTCGATATTTTTCATATATTTTGTGATTTGATGATGGACAGGGTAGTTCCCTTATTGTATTTTTAGGGGAAGCTCTGTCTATTTATTTACAAAATTTTTACCATATTTAATTGATTGGAGTGTGATTTTTGTTGTCATATCATCTACATAGCAGTCTTGCTAGGTTGTGCATTTCATACATTCATATTTTATCTTATGACACTTAAATTAGATCCCTTCCGCTCTAGTTTGGGTCGACCATTTAATCGACTTTAAGAGTTGGTTTGGTCTCCTATAACACTTCTAGTTCGGTTTAATAACAATATTTGCGGTGTTACAGCTTTGGTGCATAGCATTGATGAAAATTATACATGTAAATTGGCATTGAATGGTGAACAAGTTTTTATGATAATTGATTAAGAATGCAATGATCAGGATGGACAGTAATCAAGTTGTGTTAATTAATTGTTGAAGATTGAAATTTCATGAGTGTGGAGATGGTGGTATGACAGTAGTAATAACTATATTGTAATTAGTGTGAATACGAGAATTAGTTATTGTTAGGATTTCTGAGTTATCTGTGATTGTGTGGATGATTGAATTATGTAACGGGGTACGAATCAATTATCATGGTTAGGATGAGTATGTTCTTGATTGTGGATCAATTTGTGATGATAAGATATAATAAAAGTGAATGTAAGGGATTCATATACAATAGTAATGAGTTGATAAACTTGATTATATGTTTTGAATGTGAATAGATGTGACACCTAAACTTAATTAGTATGGTTTGATTATTAATGAATTAGTTTACCGGGGATGTTGATCTACATAATACTGACATGATTATGATAAGTTATGTTAAATGCGTATGAATTGATGGGTGTGATGCTAGCGCTGTGTTTTAATAGTGTTGGATGTCTTTGATTGGATAGTGTGATGTGATTAGTGTTGTTTGTCTCATATGATATGAGTATGATTAGATACATTCACTTATAGCATTTATGTATCATGTTGGGCATTAACATATAGTTTTGATGTGTAGGTACAGAGTAGGATCTTGCCACCTAGGCACACGGCCTCGCTTGGAGCTTCTACCATGTCTATTTAGGACTAGTCTCTACTTGTCGTTTTATTCCATCATGTTTTGATTTATTGTTTGCAAGATAGGTTAAGTGGAGTTTTATCAGATCTCACTTGACTCAGGTCATTTAGTTGAATAGTTTTTTTCAAGATTAATAACTCCCGAGGATGAGATCCCTCGAGTCTAATTTAAAAAACAAGATCCACCACTGTTGCCTTCAGGCCTATTATATAAATCCCTTTTCATGCCTATATATAAGTTTATTGAGTTTTTAGTGAGACAAAAAATGGTGAAACCGACTCTCACGTATCATGAGCGGATGCACGTGCCAATCACATCAGGCTCAGGATAAGTGAGAGTGTTACATTTCCAAGGGATCCTGATAACTCTGCATTTTGAGTTCCTTCCACTTAAAAAACGTGGAGGTTTATAGGTATTACTTAATAAAGTGCACATCCATGCATGTGGTTCAAAGGTTACTAAAGGCAACTGCCTGAGAATACTCAGCCTTCGTGCTCAAGGCCAGGAGATATATGGATAAAAAAGAGGGCTTAGGATATATTAGTAGTCCCAATGGATCAAAAAAATGAGAAAATGCCAAGAGAGGCATCAGTAGACTAGTCAACTCAGAATGCTATCGGGTTTACAGCCAGGTGGCTCCACAATAAATGCCCTTCAAAAAGTTCAATAGAAGATATAAAATTGTTTTTCTTCACATGAGAGTTAGCTCTTATGATCAATTGCCATGTCATTCACGTAGTAACTTCTTAGGGTTCCTTGTATTTTATACATACATAATGATATTTATCTTCCATCTTAGGCGCCAATAGTATGTCCATTCAGGTTAGGTTTGGGTTACCCAGCTTATTCGGGTAACCAGTAACATTCCGGTTTGGTTCGCGAGTGAACTAGATTTGAGGTGTTACACAAAGGAGGATAATGAACTCATTGAATTTCATCCCCATACTTTCATCGATTACACATGCCTTAAACAAGTCATTAGCCTCCTCTGAGATGGAAATTTCCAATTTTTTGAAGCAATGCTTAAGTTCTTGTCGGTCTATGGAACCATTTGTATCTTTGTTTGTAAAAAGTCAATGAATTAATTAGTTAAATGTACATGAACAATCAATGTGCTAGTTAGCATAATAGTCATAATCATTGAGTATCAAATAAAAAAATCACATGCACATGTTAGGCTTTTCATAGACAATATTTGATCCTTAAAGATCAAGATTGTGAAATCCTTTAACTTAGTTCTACGTATAATACCTATTGAGATAATATCCTATTTATAAATGGGAATAAACTATAAATTGTTAACTTTATTAATCACTTTTGAAGAGATGATATAAAACCCTGGTTGCAGAAATCGGCCGATTCCGTCCGGAATCGGCCGATTTAAATCGGATCGGCGTCGCGCCGATCCGATTTCGGGGCCGAATCGGGCGGCCCCGAATCGGCCCCGGAATCGGCCGAGTTCGGCCGATTCCGACCGATTTAAATCGGAATCGGAATCGGCCGATTTAAATCGGAATCGGTTTTTTAGGAAATTACCAAAATACCCTAGGTATGATTTTTATTAAATTATTTAAGCATGGGTAAAATGGTAATTTGGATTTTAAAAACCTAAAATCAAACCCGCTCCCCGACACCGCCGCCGCTCGTCCGCCCGCCGCCGCCCGGTTTCCGCCTCCGCCGTGCGGCCCCGACTCCGCGCTCGCCGCCGACCGGGCTGCCGACCTCGCCGCCGACCTCGCAACGTCGCCGCCCACCCGTGGCCGGACCGAATCGGGCACGCACGAATCGCCGCCGACTCCGCCGCCGGCTCCGGGCCGCCGACGGTTCGTCCGGCCGGGCTGCCGACATCGCCGCCGCGAGACTCGCCGCCGACCGGGCCGCCGGTGGCGGCGGGGGTAAAAATCGCACGGTGGCATTCTTGTAATTAAAAGTTGACTCGAGTCTAACTCGAGTCAAAAATAATAATTAATTCGAAATAATTTAAAAAAATCTTAAAAAATATTTAAAAATATCAAAAACTATAATACACAGAATAATATCAAAATAACATCAATACTTAATTTTAATATATTTATATTATAAATTGTCAAATTATTATATATAACTGATTAAATTAATTTGGACCGATTCAACTGAACCGATTCCTGGCCGATTCAGACCGATTCCGATTCCGATTCCGATTCACTGGAAAACCGATTCCGATTCCGATTCCGATTTATGCAACCATGTATAAAACCATTACATTGCACTTTGGGTTAGGTTATTACATGTACTATTAGAGCAACCTAGTTTCGTATAGGGATGTTGACTTAGTTGTTAGTCACGGGCTAAATAAGGTCACAGGCTAGGGCTAGAAGTAGGCTAAGTATAACAATTTTGAAGTCAAAATTTTCTAAAGTGGAAGGTAGGTGGATTGTGAAATCCTCCAACTTAATCTAGCATCTAATATCTACCGGGTAAAATCATATTTATAAAAGAATGGACTATAAATTTAACTTAGTTAACTACTTTTGAAAAGATGATTTAAGACCGTTGCGTTGCACTTTGCGATGGGTTACTCTTATATCATTAGGTTTATACCGGTAAAAATCTTACCAAACTACTCAAAAATAATTTTGCAATTCCTCAAACTCTCATCAGTCTTTGGGAATTTAAGACTTATGTTGTTAAAAGATTTCATTGCAGTTCCTTCGGCTGCCCTTCGCTGCATTGCTTCAACCATCTCTGCCTCGAACTTTGTCTCTGGATTACAAGGGGGCTTTTTGACTCTTTCCAATGACGCTTCCCATGTTTATCCCAGAGATACAAATCAAAAGGAGTCAAACAAACCAAGAGCCTAGACATAGCAAATAAGAGAATGCATCACATGATCGAAATTAACAGAGTAGATGGAAAAATGTCACAAAGCAGATACTCCGTTACATATAACTTTTTGAAACTTCGCCAGCATTAAGAACTAAAAAATCAACAATCAAATCATTGATCAAAGCTCTTTTTTTACTGTTATCAACTAATGTGAGCAATAAAAACTAATAAAATACTGCCAATCCTGCATCCATAAAAGCTTCTCTAATACATGCTTCCTTGATCTAGATTGTAGAGTCACAAAAAGTGAAACAAACTAAATCAACAAAAAACTCGTGTAAATGATTGAATTACACTGCTTTACTTTTAAAGAAAAAGATGTGCAGGATCCGCAATGACAAAAAAAAAGAACCTTTTTTCCCTTATCATATAACATACCAATTATTTACGTACACAAACTTCTCCCCTTTGGTAACATATATATAAATCATGTATTCATCCACATCAAACTATGCTATCTTATATTCTCAACTACTCTGATTCAAAGGGGTACATCAAAACGAGGAGGTCCATTTATCTTACCTTTAAATGTTTCCCTGTGGTGCCAAAGCCAAGATCGCAAGAAAATCCAACGTTGGGATGGTATTGTTCAGTTTTTTTTAAAAAAAACAGAAAAGAAAAGAAAGAAACCCACTTCAGGATTTGATCATTGAAGGTGAATCCTCAGGTTAGTTTGTGGCGATTCCTTCATAAAACCCAGAAAGGAGTAAATGAAGATGAAGTGGATTCTTCTTGGGAGCTTCAAGTTGACGATCTATGGTAATTCGGAAAGGAAGGGAAGAAGGAAAAGAAAACGTAAAAGTGGGATTGACCTGACAGGCAAATCTTAGGCGAGATCGAAGTAACACCCACCACGCATGATCAAAGAGGTACCCGTTCCATGCAAACCATTCACACGATTAGCTTTCACATCCTCCCATTGTAATCGAACTCCTTCTCGTATGAATTTTAGATTCGCTACTACATGACTAGTTGTAACCACATAATTTGACAACTAAGGAAACAAGATCAGTTTGTACGGAGCAAGCCGGGCAAGACTCAATTAAACTCGTTTGGCCTCCCTATTCCGACTCTAAAATAAACTCACATTCAAAATTTAACACGATATTCATCTTATATTTTTTATATAAAAATAATTAAATTATAAAATATTATTGTATGCTAACAATTTAAATAAAAATACATTTGATTAAATTAACTTTCATGTATAATTATGTCAAAATTAAAATATTTTAATTATAAATTAAATTTTAGTACGAATTACATGAAAAGAATACATTATTAAATATGTATTAAGCTTATTCAAACTTGACTTGAACTCTATTTGACTTCTGTATATATAAACTTAGCCCAATCTCAAAATTAAATGAGAGAAATTTGAGTAGAGTAAAACTTAACTTTACTCTCCCGTTGAGAACCCCTAAAGCGAGGTATATGATTGGTTTAAAGATGAGATGAGTATGTTAAGATGGATGTTCTTGTATAGACTCAAATTAATCAAATACACTGGATAGTTAACCGTGGCATCAGTACACGGTAAGATTGGTGAACATATGGTTTTCCTTAGCCATATGCAATGTAGACCAAGAAATAGCGGCAAAACTTTTTCATTTATGGTTTGGTAATATTTAAAAGAGGAATAAAGTCTAAAAAAATTATTAAAAGAAGGAATTTTATTTGATATAACTAGATGAAATGGTGGAAAATTTTAGTATAATTACTAAAAAGAGAAATTTACTATGAAGAATCTTTTATACCCAACTTTAGATTAATTTATTTTTAAAAAAATTGTATAGCTTTTGTTGACTGGAAGCGCCTAAACTTAGATGGTGCTCCTGCCCCATGACCACCCTTGAGGTGGCCAAAAATAGCCAACCTTGGGGGCATCTAGATCGAGATTTGTTTAGCCAAGTTTGGCCACTCTTGGCTAAACATATGCGAGAAGTGTTATTTTAAAAAATATTATTAAATAAGATTATTAATTGAAATTAAAAATAACCCATGAGAAATTTTGTTATTATAATATTTTTTTGATAATTATATTTGATTTTGCCACTATCTGATAATAATATAAAATTTTTTCTCCCGGTAAAAATTCAATTATAAAAATAGTGTACATAGACGGCTAATGTGAGATATAATTGATGTGACACGGTAAAAGGACTGCTTTGTCCAATGTCGGTCTTCTTTTGCTTCTTTGGTTTACACTTACCAAACAATGGCAAAAAGAAAAGAGAAACTTCAATTGGAAAAAGGGAATAATGGTGCCCAGAGCAGGAGATTCTTGGACTTTAGGACTGGTTTGTTGAAATAAATACAAGATTGGTCACCCGCCATGGCGTCGGAAGTCTCTGCAGATAAAATTTTTTATGTTTTATAATTTTATTTATGCAAAGCTAGTTGAAATTCTTTCAAGCAGAAAATAAAAAACAATTGGAACTTAGCGTAGATTATGGGTTTCCAAAACTTAAATAAAAGGAAGAGAATAAGCGTAGAAGAAACAACACGACTAATTAAACTCAATGATTTATTTTATTTAGTTAAATCTATATTAAGATTTATACCATGATCTGCTGTTTTTGAACAATGTGAAAATAAATTAAAATAAAAATTGCAGATGAATTAGCGTGGATCAAGCTACCTAGGGGCCTAAGAAACTTAAGAACCCAACATATAAGTTCAATGGCAGGATCGCAGGTACCCAATTTCCCTTCCAAGTCTAAACAATAGCAAAGATCAATTCACTAGAGGAAAAATTAGCACTTGCCAGTCATTCACTAGGCCGCCACCCCCAATTGGGCCTCGTGAGTCGTGATCATTAGTCCTTAGGCGGAACAGAGAGATGGTGCTCATGTCCTCCCAAGAATCCATGGAGAAGACGAGGCATTCCTCTTGCAAGTAGGTGAAGATGAGAGCCCATACTTGGAGTGCACCAACATTACTTGGAGTGCACCAACTTCACTTGTTTACAATCTGCAAGAACAATGTGAAATCTCGCTCCGGTAAAACGATTGAAGAGGAACTTGGATTCGCCCCCGACCACGAACGGTTTTACATGCCGCTTCTCCTGCCTCGTCAGTGACGTAGAGCACCTACGTTAGCTGGCTTCAATCCTTACAAGTCCACCGGTGTGCATATGATTTTTTGGCTTTATAGGTATTAATTAAAGCACCAGAGTAACCACAACTACATTGATCGGTTCTTCTCCTTAGTTACGATTCTCAAATGGCTAGTGGAACACTTTCATTTCTCTGACTGTCTTGAAGGGTCTCACGAGTTCTCTCTCAATTGTGAATTGAAGGTCTGAGTTGCATACTGTCTTATGTTTGCAATTTATAATTGCGTGTATACTGTTTGCTTTATAATTAAATACATGGAGGCAACGGGACCGAGAAATTAAGACTTTTTCTATAGTATTATTATTTCTACAAACTTAAAAAATCTAAAATAAAAAACCATTACTAGCTGAAGCTGTTGTCGACACAAAAGCTATAATAGCAAATTACCAAGTGAGCCCCAACAACTCACAAGGAAATAAAATACATAAATATATGCTGTAACAGTGAACACTCATTAGGGCATTGGCACCGTGTTCTTGCATACATTCCTAGTGCAATTGAAAAACACCGTGAAAACGGATCTTGTTAACACAGCCTCAACGTAAGCCTTACAATATCCATTCATACCCACCGATCTCAAAGATCACTAGATTATAAATATAGAGTGCACCACAGTTATGATATGTATTATTAAATCAAGTGTGATATAGTATCATTAACAAGAGCATGTATAATGTATCCTTACCATTAGGAGAAAAAACAAGCAATATAGATGTTGTAATTTGTACACCTGAAGACAAACTAAAAACCATCTACAGTAAAAACTTAATAATCTCGAATCCAAGGAACACCATAGTGCATTCTGCAATACAAGATTTTTCTTAGACCATTCAATGGTAACATAAGCCCAAGATAAAATAAATTCTTCTCATCGAGAATGAGGCAATAAGGAGAGTCTACAATTTTGTGCATAGCTCAAAAACTTCTCTTCAAAATCAAGTATTTTCTCTAAAAAACTCAATATCAGAAGAAGGTAAAAGGAAAGAAACCTAGAAGGTAAGTAAAAACTCACTTGCCCACGAAAGATAAATTTATAAAGAGAACCATAAAATGATTTGACCCAAGTTGAAAATATAGGTGCTAACAATGTTGAATGTTGTGATGCCACTAAAACACCAAACGCAGGTTCGAAACAAGCACTCCAACGCTTATAAGCACACTTAAAACCAATAATAAGAGCATCGCAATGCTTATATGTTACTTAAAAACAACAATATTAAGAATAATATTATTCGGGAGAAGAGAGGTTGGAGCTAAGTTTGAAAAGGGATCTTAACTCAAAAAGTTACTACTCGCAAAAATAAAATCATATTTAGATAGCCTGTAAAGAGTACAATCCAATAAAATAACCAATTGGCACAACTTAAGATACACAAGCATAAACCAAAGTCAATAAAGTATAGCAATAAAAGAGAAGCCAAAGTCATGAATCGAGTAAAGGTGTGAGCTTAATTCCGGCACCTGTAACAAGCTCAACTCAATGCAAGCACTATTAATTATCTATTTATCCCCACATTATGCATGAAAAACATGTTTGTCATAATGAAGAACATGTTTGTCATTATGAAAAACATAGTTTGTCATTATGACAAACATGTTTGTCATTCCACAAGCAATAAGAGATAATGCAAATAAATTGTCATGGAAATCTTTTAAATTTAACATATACAAAGCAATACAAATAAATAATGCTAACGCTAAACACTTCAATCCACAAGGAACAAAATTGAATGGTTCTTTATGTTTTTACCTTCAACAAAATAAAAGAAATGGACATGTTTACGAGGTATTCATCTACCTAGGTGGGAGCATTAATTTGTTCAGCATTAATTTGTTCTTGGGAGTGATAAAGAGATATGACTAGTAATTATTTAAAGAAATAAATACATGTAATAATAAATTATATAAAAAATGAAAAGGTATGATCCATATGCAAAGGATTTAGTGTGTTGTTATACCAAACAAGGCTTTAACAAAGTTGCTATTGGTCCATGTAGGCCTTAATTTTTTTAACTTAAAAAATATAATTAATTATTTGATAACCAAAGAAATTGGTTTGCAGCCATATATAAATAAACTATAATTAAATATACTACACATTTTATTTACAGTAATTTACTATGTCCTACTAAATTAAGTTTTTTCCAGAAATATAAGATGTACTAGTAATAAATGTTTAATGAATTTAATTAGCGGTAAGTGATAAACGATAGATATAAAAAATAAATGAATCTAAAAAGGGAATAAAGCTTAAAGTACTTCTTATGCATCCTTCGCATCTAATGCATATGTAACAATCCAAAGCTAACCCTAAATCCAATAAATAAAGATACAAATAAATCTTGTTGACATCAACTTTAATCATTAGATATAGCTCACCTTACCCTACGTACCAACATAGATGTCAAATCAATACTAAACTGAGGTCAAAAGCAAACTAAAATATTGAACCAAATGCTTGGTTTTATATAATCCCTTTTAAAATCTAAAATTAAATTGGTTTCCTTATTTTCTTATCTTTTATTAATTTACAAACATTTTTCTTTTCAATATTACTTGCGAAATTTATTATTGCAAGGAATGAAATATATTTATACATTATAAACTTATAATTATTAATTTTTTATTATATTTAATTTTTTAAGACAATTAAAAAGATTTTTATTAGTAGGAAGTTAAAAGTTAAGATATGTAAGGTTTAAACCTACAATCTTCTACTATAAAAAATATTTTTATTATTTTTTTAAAAAAATTGAGGTTATCAAGATTAAAACACATGAACATTTGTAAGAGGTATCTTTATTGTATTTTAAGATTTTTTGTATTTTAATTGACTGATTGTCTTAATTAAAATAATAAAAATATCGGTCTCCCTTAAAGCTTCTTTATATGAATACTTATACTTCTATATCGAAAAAGAAATTATGGAGCACCAATTAAATAAATCCAATGACTCGACAAATAAGATTTGTCTAAGTCACTTCGTTTTTTGTCCAAATCACTTCTACACAAAAATATTTTACTTTCACCGGTATATTACATTTTCTTCCCTATGTTTTGTTCATTAAAAAAGTGTTTATTGTTATCTTCAACAAAGAAAAGTAAGATAAGTTGCCGTTTTTTTCACATAATTGGCTATTAATTTTGAATAGGTTTTATAAAAGTAAAAATAAGTTGTTCTTTTCTCAAAGATTGAAAAGCCAAATATTGATTTTTAATTAAAATGTTTACTTCAAATAATTAATAATTATTACTATAAGTATATTTTCTCGCAATGCATAGCTTATTGAGTAATTCATTTTCTATTGTTTTTATTTATTTAGAAATGTAAAATTTGATTGAAAATAATTATAAATCGTATTTGGCAAAGCATATATGTAATAATTAGCCAAAGCCCATGTGATACACACGATATATTTGAAAGTTATTAATAATATGTATTAATAACTTACAAAATTAATTCTAAAAAACACTATGAATTATTAGTTTTAAATAAAAAATAAATATCTATTTAACTTTAAGAAAAAAATATTTTTAGAATACATATACAATTAAAAGGTAATTTTAATTAATGTAAAAAATAACTAATAATCTTAATTGAGTAAGTATTAATAAATAATAAAATTTAATTAATTTGAGTAAAATTTTAACAATCAAATGGAATTTATCATTTTCGTAAGATTTCTAGTTTGAATAAAATAATACTCTAAGTTTTTTCTAACAAAAAATAAATAAAAATCCTTAATTAAGTATGTATTATGAAGTAACAAACTTTAATATGAATTATATAATTATAAATTAGTCAAGGGCCCGTGTGATATGCATGGTATATTTAAATAATAATACTAATAATAATAATAATATACTAATATTATGAAAAGTTGAAGAGTTTTTTATTAGAAAAGAGAGATTTTTTTATATTATAAAGTGGTGGAAAAATCAAACTTAATTACCAGAAAAGGGAGAATGCAAAATATCTTAAATACCCTTTTCAAAAAATAATACGCCAGTGTATCAATGGGGATGTATGTCACGTCACTAGCTACCCCTTGGGCCTGTTCTAAATAAAAAATATTAGAGGACAATCTAGTCATTATGAAAATTCCCCCTTTTTTTGTAATTATGCATAATTTTCCCATTACTTGATAATATCGAAAACTATAATCCTTTTTTTGGTTAAAAACTCAAAATTAAATTATAAAAAAATAACTAATCATTATTTTAAAATAAAATTGTGAATATTATTCAACACTAATAATAATATCTATTGTTAGAATAGAATAGTTATATAAAAATATCAAAATTACTTCTAATTTTATGTTCAAAATAAGTAAAAATCTAAATTAAGTAGGTATTCATGGATAAATTTTAAATATTTTAATTAAATTTATCATTTCTTATAAATTTTTAATTTGAGGTATAGTTATACTCTAAGTTTTTCCAATAACAAATAGCAACAAATAAATTCATAGAAATTCCAGGTTATGTAAAAATCCTAAACAAAACGCATGTAAATATCTTAATTAAATATATATCATTAAGTAAAAGAAATTGATTCGAGTAATACGAATACAAATATATAGGTAGACAATTAACTAGTTTTATTAGAATTCATAATTTGAGTAGAATTATATTTTAAAATTTTCCTGAAATAAATAATGATAATAAAATTTTTAATTAATTTAATTAAATAATAATAAAATTATATAAGCACAAGGCCAAAATAAACCACAATGTGAAAATATTCAATGGGATATTATAAAAAGCACTAACTCTTTAAAGTAAGGGACTGAACTAAGGCTTTAAAAATATTTTTTTAAATAGCATATCAATTATTATACTGAATTTATAGGAAAATGTGTTTTATCATCAATCAATACTGTATTAAATATTACTGAGATTTTTAATAAAAAACAGGATTTTTGTGAAAATTTTATTATAAATAATAAGATAGAGATTAAATGGGGATGTACGTGATTGAAAATTAATTACAATATTTAAAATTGATTGGAATATGAAGCGGTAACAACGACGTCACCTGTTAGCAACAATCTATAAATATCCTCCAAACCCAGAACACCACCAGTCGACTCTCCCCAACTTCGACGAAGAAGGTTAGTGCTCCGTGCCACCACCTTCAATCGTTCGTCCTCGATCTCCTTCTTGTTTATTTCCATCGATCTATTCGCCTCTCGCTTTATCCGGCTTCGATTCCCTACACGGTGATGTATTTTTTCGTAATCTCGTCTCGAACCGGGGAAGTTTGGAATTTTTTTTCTTGGTAGTGTCGGTATCGTTGGCATGCAAGGTTGAAGGCGGGCATCTTTGATGGGATTTGACGGTTTGGTGTTTGGGTTTTGATGGACGCTTGGAAATTTTTGTGTGTTTTTTGGCTGTTTTGCGGTGGTTTTGATTTCTGTTTTGGTTGTACAGAAGAAAGGAAGTGCTTGGTTGCAATGGCGTTGAAGCGGATTCAGAAGGAGCTCAAGGACCTGAAGAAGGATCCTCCTGTTTCGTGCAGTGCTGGTATGTGCTTGATTCTCCTTCTATCTTGAATATCATGGTTTTTTTTTGTTGTGTTATATTTATACTTTTGTTGGGCTATTTGAGTTATAAGCTTGTTGCAATGGTGTTGAAGGTCATTTTTTTTAACTGACATGAACATGATTAGATGCCTTATTGGAAGATGAATTTATGACGTGCTAAGATCAAGGTTGACAATCTGTTATTATTTGTTCTCCTGAGTTGAATTTATTCATTGCTGTCTTCTTTATGTTCGACATGTATTCAGTATATTTTTTCATGACATCGTAATGCAACTTATCCCTCATGTTATTGTTGTTGGATTGGGGCTTTTTTAATTCCTAGTTTATATTATTTGCAGGTCCTGCTAAAGATGATGATATGTTTCACTGGCAAGCAACAATCATGGGACCTGCCGATAGTCCGTTTTCTGGTGGTGTATTCTTAATTTCGATTCATTTTCCGCCTGATTATCCATTTAAGCCACCAAAGGTAGTTTCTGTGATGAACTATTGTTTTTATTTTCACTTCCTTTTTTTCTGTTTCCCTTGGATGTAGTCGTCTAGGGTTTTACCATTGAGTTTATAATTAATTTTTCGTCGTAGCTTTTTACCATTGAGTTTATAATTAATTTTTCGTCTTAGCTGTGGTAGTAGTACATCTTTTATATTAACTTGTTAAACCTGTTCTTCCCATACATAATTTTTTCTAGTTTCTGTTTCTGTCCAGAGCAATGATACTTCAGTATTGTTCGTTTTCATTGGTCCATCCTATTGACCAGAGCAATGATACTTCAGTATTGTTCGTTTTCATTGGTCCATCCTATTGACTATGCTTTTTAGTTCTGCTTTGAATGTTAAATTTCGTTTTGACGTTTGTACAATTGCATTCCCTATCTAATGATGTATCATCTGCTGCCACCTAACTGATACTTCCATAAAAAAAGAGTATTGGACTTCTATTTCCTCCTCCTCGAAGATGATGGATCCGTGGAGGGGGAAGATTAGGCTTACTTGATTGATCGTTCTCGTTCTTTCTTGCTTAATCAGGTTTCTTTCCGCACCAAGGTGTACCACCCGAACATTAACAGCAATGGAAGTATTTGCCTCGACATTCTGAAAGAACAGTGGAGTCCGGCACTGACAGTATCCAAGGTGACTTGCATGATTGCGCATATGGCATTTTTTGAACTCAATGAATTTTTGTTGAAGACGATCTTCAATGGGCAAGTTACCCTT
The DNA here is from genome assembly GCA_033002965.1 of Piper betle. Taxonomy (NCBI): domain Eukaryota; kingdom Viridiplantae; phylum Streptophyta; class Magnoliopsida; order Piperales; family Piperaceae; genus Piper; species Piper betle. The sequence goes on along the minus strand of JAURVB010006058.1, from coordinate 28,271 downwards.
TTTAGATTTATATTTTAGTTCCCTCACGGAACTAATTTTTGAGTGCGTGCCATGCGCGGGCACTGCCTCACAGCAGTTTCTCTGAATTAGACATGGCTATGTAGATGGCTCAAATGGGCTCACAGTGCCCACTTGTGCTACTCGATCCTGCCCGTGGATCTTGGATTCTCATCGTATCCTAAATAATGATGGCAACTTCTTAAGGCCAAACCTTTATGTTTGCTGGGCTAATTGGGAACATTAAGTTCAACCCAAGCCATTTGTGTATGTCATTATTAATACAACCAGCTAACAACGAAAATTATTGTGCAGGTGCTACTGTCTATCTGCTCCTTGTTGACTGATCCAAACCCAGACGATCCACTCGTCCCAGAAATTGCTCACATGTATAAGCATGACAGGGCCAAGTACGAAGCAACTGCGCGATCCTGGACCCAGAAATATGCGACGAATTGAATATTTTGGCATGCTCTATTTAGTTACATATAATAAATCAGAGTTATAAATAGTGGGCATTTAAGACGAAAATCAAGCTTTGATGTGAAGCTTTTATCTTTAAAGTTATCTATGTTGGTCTTGAGACTTAAAATTATATTTTGGTGAAATATGCTGATGGGTGGTTGAGAATGTCTTTAGACTGGTACTATGTTCTTACGCCGTTATCTACTTGTCAATATACAATTTGCCCTAGCCTGCCCATTTTGCTTTACAAAATTGTTATAAAGGGGCCTTGTCTTTGAATGATGGGGTATCTTTTCAGTGATTATAGGAAAATTTTACACATTTGATGCTAAGTTAGCAGCCATGGAGGAGCAGGTTTAGTTCAAGCTAGTCCGTTGGGTTTCACCGCCAAGTGAAGCTTCCAACCACCATGACCTGCCGAAACAAATGCCTGCAAAGTGAAGATACGAAGTTACTGTAGTATACATAAATTTGAAGTCCCCCGTAACATTATCGGCATTTTCTTATCATCCCAATCTGTCATTGGATTAAACTTTAGCTTAGAATTTCCAAATCTGGTTCCATGTTAGATGGTGGGATGGACTAGGGATGTTGGCTAGGCTGCCGGTCACGGGCCAAAAAAAGTCGTGGGCTGGGGTTAGCAACGGGCCAAGACTAAAACGTTGGTTAGGCTGCCGGTCACGGGCCGGCTAGCAACTCAAAATGGTCATTAGGAGGAAAAAGAAGTTGAGGTCATTCAGGGTTTGTACCTCGTCCTAAGATTTTGCTTCCGCGTCGAGAAGTGGCATTGCATGTTATAAGTTCTACTGAAGCACCTGAAAACATGGATGCAGCCTCTTCCCAGCCTCTGTTGTGTCCCATGCACCTACGAAGCGATCACAATTCTGGTTAAGGTTTGAAGTAGCAATTCGTAGTTTCAGTTTTATCGTCATGTGGCCTAATCAGACCTCGGCCAAATAGGGCTGTTTAAGTTCATTACTAGGTGGGTAAGTAATGATTGGATCTGTAGCATTATCCTACCAAAAGATGTTGACAGTGGGAGGAATGTTCATCTGCCAAATAGAGTTAATTAAGGTACTAAATTCCCAAACTTTCTTCTAGGAAAATAACTATAAGATACAGCGTAAGTATGTCATCTCTAGAATGTTTACAGATAGCTTGCTGGAGATGCTCTGCGGTTTGCCCATTCATTGCAGAAATTGAGTAAAAGCTAGCAATGAAAAGTACCTCCGCTTCTAAAAAATCCTGCACATTTTCTTGCATGATTTGAATGTTTCCTTTGTCCGGGCCGCATCACTGCATGAATAAAAAAAATATCAACATTTGAAACTCAACTCTAACCTTCATCTTAGGAATCCACACCTACTATTACAACATTGGGTGGACAAAATCAAGAAGCATAAAACCAGCATCAACTGACTACAGTATTCAGTATTATGATTGGAACTTTTCTTTCAGAAGCATCAACACACTAAGACATGACCTAACCTAGACAATATAAGCTCAGGTACCCAGCCCATCTTCTGAAGTTAGCGGGAAATGGCAACAGCATCCTCCCTGCCCGCTTTGCTTAATGGACGATCATGATCTGTGCAAGGAAGTGGTTAAATGCCATGCACATGATAAGTAAAAAAATAAACGAACAAAAACCGCTGAAAGCAAGAATTCCAAACGCATCTCCATGTTTTTCACCTCAACAAGGTTGACAAAGCCGCTGATTTGTGTGAATCCCTCTTATCTCCTATTAATGAAGACATTAGGGGTTTGACAAGAAGGTAGGCATTAATTGCTGGGCCCTATGAATTTTGATGTTCACAATACATGTTTAATTCCTTCATCTTCTGTTGCGTATCTTTCTTAATAATTTAAGTCATTTTCCTTCCAACATAAACTGATGAAATTTGAACTCCAGTTGATTCCAGGTATATGGATAGAAGCCTCCTAAACCCATTTAGTGTTAACTTGATCAATTTTGAAGTCGTTATAATATACATTTAAACTTCCATAGCCTATTTTTCCCAAATAAAATCAACTAAAATTTAACTAAGCTCAAAAACTGTTCTATTTGTTGACAATGAAGTGTTATTTCCATTAGTGAAGTTCTTGTTCAGATTTTTTATAAAAAAGGTATGGCAAGCAAGAAGTGCACTATGCACATGACAATATTGTTGGAAAATAATAAGAGGGACCCTGAAATTGCACACCTGATAAATTGAAGCCACAAGAAAATAGACAATTTGATGAAGAAAACTCAAATCCAAGGCACGTACAAGATGCTTTCTATTAGTAATTTATATTCAAGATACAATGGATTATCTAACCTTGTGAGTGTAGCAAATAGGAGAGTATACTCACACAGCTAGATCGTTGAAGAAGACTTTAAAAACCAAGGATGAACACCACAAGATCTCAAAAACACTGCCCAAAGGAGATAGAATGAAGAGGAAGAAGAAATACTTGAAAAGATACCACTTTTGGAGAAAACAACAATTAAAAAGCCAAAAAATTGAACCGATGCAGTCCATAACTAGTATGCTAGCGCCTGGGCACTAACTACTGGAATTTTTCGGCCTTATGGCACCTAGGCATTGCAGCACCATTTCTAGCGCCCGTGGCGCAGGCGCAGGCACTAACTCCTGGAAATTACCCGGAGTTATGGCGCCCAGGTGCTGGTATTGACATTTGAATACTAGTTTTTAAAAACAAAACCAACAATCCCTACCAATTTTAAAAACCAACAAAAATTAACTCTTTGTGTAATTTTCTTTCAGGGTAAGTATTGAATAATTTGAACTTACCCTTAGTTAGATATACTCCATTCAAACAAGTAGAAGTAAACAAAGTCTTTGAACTTCATTGCTTAGAGGAGAGACTATTATATGCCCAACAATAAATCACAAGTGTGATAGATATTGTATGATCGGGGTAGTGCTATTCCAGTCATACATTATATATCTTGTATTTTCATGACTGCTTTTCATCTAAGAGATTAGCCATACTCCATTAATAACCGGCCTTGTTTTTGCATTCGTATAGGTAAAATTCTTAAAACGTTTTTTTCAAGTCAATATGATGTCTAATAGACCTTGAATCTTATTAAAACAATTAAATCAACCTCCTTGCAATTTTAAGCACTTATCCTCATAAGAATAACTTTTCAATATAATTTATAGTGTCTCACCAATCACTTATATAGCTTGTTTGTACATATTGAATCTACTCATAAGATCACCACTTGCTAAATTAGCTTGTCATAAACGGTGATTACTTAATAGCTTTAAGCCCATTCCCTCGACGACACTTGATTTGTACCCCGATAATCCCTTGTAAACTCATTAGCTAAATTATTCTGCAAACTTCACATATTCTCACTGTTATCACACTTGTTGATATCAACCTTTTTAAAATTTTGTATCTTAATTCACTCTTTCTCAAGCTCTTTGTGTTGTGATTTTTACCATGATTTTTTGCAATAATAACTTGGTTATCACAATAGATTAATATTGGCTTCTCAAGGATGAGAATTCTAGAAAGTAATTCCCTAAGTCATTTTGCTTCTTCATCGGCTATATCCAATGCTACAAATTTGGCATCCATCGTCGATCTAATAATGATTTCCTGTTTTGCTAACTTCCATGATACAGCCCCACCACTGAGGGTAAATACATATTCACTTCTGGATTTTGTATCTTTGGAATCTAATATCTAATTTGCATCACTATATCCTTTTAGTATAGGTGCAAACTCGATATAGTGAATCTTCATTTCACTTGTACCCTTTAAATACCTTAATACTCTCTTTAGAACATGCCAATGAATTCCATTGGGATTGTGAGAGTATCTACCTAATGTACCCACACCAAAGGGTAATATCAAGTCTCATGAATCGAACAAAATATGTTAAGACTACTAGTTACTTGAGAATATTTAAGTTGTAACACACTATCCCCATCATTCTTCGTCAATTAAGACTTGAATCATATTGTGTATTCGGGCGAGGCTTACATTTAGAAGAATAATATTTTTTAACAGTTTTTCAACATAATGAGGCTGAAATATAGGTTATACCTTCTAAAGTCCTTGAAATTTTAATTTTAAGTATAATGTTAGTGAGTCTAAGATCTTTCATCTCTAAGTTCTCATTCAAGAATTTTTTAGTCTCACTAATCTTTGCTTGAGTCTTTACCAAAAATGAGAATATCATCCATGAAGAAACGACAATGATTATATGCGAATCTCCATAATTTTCCAATAAAGCATAATTATCAGAATCACGATCACGAAAATCAAACAATTTGATCTACATTATCAAATTTTTTTGTGTCACTGTTTTGGTGCTTGTTTAAAACCATATAAGAATCTAATTAATTTGCCACTTTTTCTTCTTGTCCACATGCCACAAATCCTTCTAGTTATTGTATATAAATTTAAACCTCTTCATTTAACTCTCCATTTAGGAAAGTAGTTTTAACATCCATTCAATATATTTCAAGTTTATATGTTGCAACCAATGCCAAAAATACTCAGATAGTAGTAATACGTGTAAGCAGTGAATAAGTTTCAAAATAATCTAAACCTACGCATTTGACTAAATCCCTTGGCAACAAGTCTAACCTTGTATTTATCAATAGTTCCATCTCAATTTAACTTCTTTTTGAAGATCCATTTATACCCAATGGGTTTACATCCCGAAGGTAAATTTGTTAGCACCCATGTCCCATGGCTAGTATAGAATTCATTTCGCTTTTGATAGCTTCCTTTCACAAAGAAGTGTCACTTGCTGTCATTGTTTGATTATAAGTCAAAAGATCTTCTACAAAAAATGTTAGATTTATAGTCCATTCTCACTTATAAACAAGATCTTCTCCCAGTAGATATTAGATGTGAGGGCTAAGTTGAGAGATTTCACATAATAGAAAATTTCGTCTACAAAACTCCTACATTTGGCCCATTACTAGCCCCATCCCACGACCTTATTTTGGCCCGTGACCGGGCAACCTAACCAACGTCCCTAGTCCAGCTCACCATCTAACACGTAGCCAGCTTGCTCTCATATCACCTGTAACAACCCGGCCCATAAAATCATCCCCAAAATCCTTCACGAATTTAGGTCTCTTACTCATCAATACAACTTGATTGTTAGAATCTTTCTTTGAAATAGATTATAATAAAAGAGTACTTGACTCAACACTTTTTGTATAGTGTTTGCAAGGAAATATGTTTTTATAAAATATAGCATCACAAAATACTCCAATAGTATTAGGTGAATAATTATTATGATTAGATTTCATAACTTACGAACTCGATATGCTCGACTATTGAGAGCATATCCGATAAAGACTCCATCAAAAGTTTTATCCCCTAATTTATCCACCTTTATATTATGAATCTTTACTTTTGCTAAACAATCTCATACCTTTAGAAATTTCAGATTGGTAGTCTTTCTTTCCATAACTCGTACAAAATTTTGTTATCATTTTTATAATGCACTCTATTAAGAATTATATATGCCAAAAGGCTTCACCCCATAAATATTTAGATACCTCGAAGGAATTTAAAATAGAATTGATCATGCCAATTAATGTTCTATTTTTTCTCTCTTCTGTACTATTTGATTATAGTGTATTAGGAGCTGTAGTTTCACAAATTATTTCATTTTCTTCACAAAATGTACTAAATTCATTAGAAAAACATTCTCCTCCTCGATCTAATCTAAGCCTCTAAATTTTAAAATGAGCAAAAGCTCCATCTTTTGTTTTAGCAAATAAACATAATAATATCGTGGAAAATCATCAATAAACGTAATAAAATAACATTTTCCACCACAAGTCAACACACCATCCATTTCACAAATATCAAAATGTATTATCTCAATTAATGATGTCTCACTACGTGATTGAGGAAAAGGCTTTTAGATTGAACACATATATCACATCTATGAACTAAAGAAGTATCATAAAAAAATAATTAAACAAAACCTAATCATACGATTAATAGGGTTATGGTTTACATGGCCAAGCATCTCATACCAAACATCACAAGTACTAACATGACATACATAATTATTAGAATTACAAAAGTTTGAAGCCACATGTTCCATAATATTCAACTTAAACAAACCATCACAAATATAACATTTACCAACAAACACATTGTTCTTAGGACTCAAACACTTATTTAAAGCCTTGTAGATTGGGCAAGCTCTCACTGATCAACTTCTTTCTAATTTCTGGTACATGATTCACATTATGAAAAGTAATTAAATTTCCAGGATATGAACTTCAAAATCATTCACCCTATGCCATGCCCTATGGCATTAGAGAATTTACCCATCACCACTATTTTTGCCTTCGTTCTCTGGTGGGAAGAAAAGGAAGCATTGTAGCAAACATGGACATTAGCATCTGTATCTACGTACAAATCCAAAGAAGAACTAGCAAAATTAATTTCAAAATTTGTTAAGACTAACCTTGTGTTTCCTGGTCCAGCTTCACCCGAACTGGTTATAACAACATTAGTTGTGGCTTTAGGACATCTTGCTCTTCCTTATAACCTTTCTTACGAATACAGTTTTTAGCAAAATGCTTAATTTTGTCACACATAACAAGCTATATCACTCTTTTGTTTTTTCCATAGAGCATCTTTCTTAGTGTTTGAGGCTTCACCCTTTTTGAACTTTTCCTCTTCAAGTTAGGCTTTTTACTTTGAACAACATTTGCATTCAGGTCACCTCACTAATGGTAGAAGCATGAAATTTATTCTTTTCACTCTATGTTTCTCTTCAATTTGAATAGAAGACATCAAGTCATCCATTGTCAAAGCTTCTCTTCTATGTTTGAGATTGGCTTTAAAATCATTCCACAAAGGAAAATATTTATCTATTATCAATTGGAATCCCTTTTACTACAATTTTGGCTACAAGGTTATGAACTTCACATGTTTGCTCATGTACAAATTTTTCTTCTATCATTTTGAACTCAAAGTACTCTCCCACAACATACTTTTCATCCTATGTCCTCTTTTCCATATTTTTTCTCTAAGAACTACAACTACTTAGATTAATAAGTTTCATGGTAAAGGTCATATAATTTATCATCAAGAGCACTTAAAATCTGTCCATGACACAATTAATCATCCTTTTCAAATTTTTCTTTACTTTTTATTCTACCAAGTTCATGATCATGAACGTTGTCCTCAAACTCAAACACAGGGTAGAAAATTTTTAGAGTTTTCAACCAAAAAATTATTCTTTTTTGTCATCTCTTAAAATCCTTTCCACAAATTACTCGGGCCTCATAGTCTTATCATTGCCCATCATGCAAATTTCACAAGTAATTTTTGTATTAAAATTATTAGAAAATAATACGAGGGACATTGGAAATTGCACAACTGATAAATTAAAGCCACAAGAAATAGACAATTGGATGAAAAAACTTGAATCCAAGGCACGTACAAGACACTTTCTTCTGTATAAAATTATCACCCCCTTCACTGGTCTTCTGCCATTATTTCTCTGTGATTGTAACAAATAAGAGAGTATACAACTTCACTCACACCACAAGATCATTTGGGAAGACTTTAGAAAACCAAGGATGAACACCCCAAGATCTCTTCAAAAACACCGCCCAAGGGAGATTGATTGAAGAGGAAGAAGAAATATGTGAAAAGATATAACCTTTGGAGAAAAAAACGATTAAAAGCCAAAAAATTGAGTTCATAACCGCATGCTACCGCCTGCTGGAATTTCCAGTCTTATGGGGCCAGGGCGCCAGCCCAGGCACTGCAGCTCCATTTCTAGCACCCGGGAGGCGCCAACTCCAGGAAATTACCGCTTCCAGGCGCTGGTTTTTAAAAACAAAACCAACAAATAATCACTCTACACGTACATATAAGTTTCCTAATCAAAATTCCTCAATCCCCACTAGAAGCTTAGCAGATAATGTAAGCACTTGGCTAAATCGACTTCATGAGCTCCCTTCTCCGTAAAATCCCATCTTTATTTTAAATAACAAAGTAGTAAATATGTGAATCTCACCTGAACATTCTACTCCGATTTCTAAACAAAAAGTTTCTATTCAACTTCTACCATGGATTTTGTATAAAAAAATGCTAATAAATCAGCTTCTCTCTCCGCAAAATCTCAATTTTTTAAAAATAATTAATACGTAAAATGCGAATCTCAATCTGAACATTCCACTCATATTTCCATACAAAAATTTGCCATTTAAATTATAACATGAATTCTGTATTTTTTTTATTTTTTTAAAAAAGCAATAAAATCAGCTCATTTCTCGGCAAAAATTAAAATTTTTTACCTCAATATCATTCGACGTCATAATATATGATTTGTGAATCCCACCCTCAACATTCTACTCTCATTACCACAATCACCCCACTCCAGAGAACACCAAAACGAAAATTAGCACAATACAACACAAAAGAAAGAAGGGTGCCCCTATTACCTCGCAGGGAGCGATCGCCCCAGGAGCTCTCGGCGTGGCGGAGGAGAATGAGGCGGCGGACGGCGGACGGCTTCGGCTGCTCTTCTTGGACGACCTCGCCCTCGGCCGTCTCGTCGACAATGGAGCAGGGAACTTGCGAGGGCGTGCGAGGTCTGGAGGTGGTGGTGATGCCGAAGGACGGGCGGCGGCTGGCGGTGGCCGCCGGCGGAGAAGGTGGTGGTGGCGGAAGGGAGGAATGCGGCGGTGCACCACCCCATTCCCCGACCGAAGCTGGGAACACAAAATTTTTAGGTACGCCGAATGAAATTGCTTGGTATGGTACATATATATAGGTAGCTGTTTATTTTATATATATATATATATATATATATATATATATATATATATATCCCAATTTTGACGATATATTTTATTTTTTGAGTAATAATTATGGGTGCTAATTGAACGAGCTGAGCCGAGCTCAATATGTTTTCGAACTCGGCTCGAGATCGAACAAGTTTTAGACATACATGCTCGAGTTCGACTCGAATATCTTTATGTGTTCAAGCTCAACTCGAACTCGAATATACTTAAACTGTTTAATTTTTGAACCCACAACTTTGAAGTCATCAAGGTGAATACTTGTCATACTCAACTATCCTGCGTTTATTATTATATATATATATATATATATATATATATATATAATATAATATAAAGACTATATTATTATATTATTTTGTCGAGTCGAGTTCGAGTTACAACCGAGTCGAATCGAGTCGAACACGACCTTTGCTCAAGCTCGACTCGTTCGAGTCGAGTTCAAGTCAAGCATTTAAATGTCGAGTTTTTGAGTCGAGTTAAGCTGAGAGGAACGCTAAATGCTCAAGAGCTGAATCGCTCAATTAGCAACCCTAGTGATAATCTCGTGTAAAACGGCTGTAAGACCTAAGCAAATCTGTATTAAATATTATCAATGGTAATTTTAAATTTTTAATAATAAATAAATATTATTATCTATATATATTTAATTACTCATTCGGTCCTTATAACTCATTATTTTCTTTGTTTTTATGAGGACCCCTTTGGTTATTCTAGTGCTCCAGATTATGGTAGGATGTAATAAATAATACAAGTAAGTTGACGACTGCATTTCACTTCCATAAGTAGATTATAATTAGCTTTCATCATTATGATTAGGGGCGTACTTAAAAGACAGCCAAAACCTTTTCTAACCTCAACAAGAGATTTAAATTTAAGCCGCTGATTGAGAGCCTGATAATGATAGGCTACAATTATGAAATCTAGGGACTGAATGTTGACTTGTGAGAAAAATTTTGGACGATGCTCAAACGCTTCGCTGATGGCTCAATTTTCTGTGGGAACGGTTGAAAGGCTGATGTGTGGCTGTGACCTCGCTTCGTAGCTTGATAGTCTCCCATGCATTGAGTTATTGCCGGGTGAAAAAAGATTCTATAGATAAAAATATTTTTAAAACGATTATTTAGGTGCTTCTTTTAGGATCGTGGACAGGATAGATATCGTGTACAGGGATTCCATTTTATGAAATTTCAATCCATTGCACAATGCACGAATTTGATCTTTATTATTTTCATGTTGAGAAAACTAATAAACTTCAGATTCTCACATAATACGCGACTTTATTTATTAGATGTTATTAGATGACTTGAAGTTTAGTTTGGTAGTCAAGTTTGCTCCAATTTCCATCTTGTTTCAAATTAATGGCAAAGATGGCAAACTTCATAAACCAAACACGCTAATAATTTCACGGACAAATATTTCTTAGATAGCACAAATTTAAAAACCACTGAAATCCATGGGCGCCCAAATTATCTTTGAATTAGCGGCTGAGAAAAGACACGCAAAGTTGAATGCTCAAGTACGCTGTTCCAATCAAAACCCAAGCAGCCACAAAGGAGTGGAATTCTACCACAACGACTCTCGAGGAAAATACAAAAAAACTCCTGCAAATGGTCCTGAGACTGGTTGTTATTATTATTATTATCATTATTATTGTTTTCTTAAGCAGTGATTTATCCTTACTAGCTAGGTTCGGTACTTCACAATACACTAATTTGTCGAATTTGATCGGCTGCATAGGCCATCTGCCAATCCTTTCAAGTCATTTCCGCTTCAGAAAATTCAAAACTACAACCGGATACACCGATAATGAAAAAGTAAAGTATAACAGATTTTGGGTTACAACACAATCTCGATAATAAAAAGGTAAACGCAAGACGAGATTGAATGTCACAGCACAGGGAATAATTTTACAACTTAAAATAAAATATAAAAAGAAAGATTCGTGTGAAAATGTTCAACCCAAGAGAAAGATTGTTGAAGTTATTGAAAACGTAACTCAATTTAAGATCCCTATGTGATAACCAAACTTTGCTAAAGGAGTTCGCTCTACAGAATGCTTCAACTGGAGCCATAGCTGGAAACAAGCAACACGACTTTCCATGCATTTCTAAGCCACTAGTTTCTAATCAATCTTAACTGACGAGAAAAGGTAATGAACAAAATAGAACGACGTGATGAAACCAATGGCGCCCGTAGACAACATGATAGCAATAGCCATTATCAGTGAGTAACCAAGATAGAGAAAAGCAGATACTGGTCCACTCAAACTCCTCAGATCAAAGACGAGGTAGTTGACAGAGTATAAGAAAACATATAAAGCAACTGAGCCTGACGCAAAAAATGCTTTCCACCACCATCTCCAATCTTCTACACACAGATGCATGTAGGTGAGCACGACTGAAACTTCAGCACAGACAGTGACAAGTAGCAAAGACCACAAGCAAGAAACCAAAAACATAATAGAACCTTCCCAACCAAATACTGGAGAGGATGAAAAAAAGCTCAATAAAAGAGTTCCGAAGGGAGGTTCAGCACCAAGGACTAAAAGCCAGGATGGGTATTTTCGTGATGGTATCTCTGGGAATCTGGTTGGTCCTAACAGGGTACTGAACAGGCTCAGCTCGAGTGGCTCAAGAAACCACCAAATAATGTGGAAAGGGACCAATATGCAGAACCACAGGAACAGAAGTAAAAGAACAAGGAAATAGGCAAAGCCCCGGTACTCTTACGTGACCAAAGCATGAAGTTGAGAAAGGTTAGAATTGTAAACACAATTCCAGAGAAGAAACAAGCAACTGACCAAGAAACAGATCTCCAACCTTCAGAAGTCCCCTTGATGGTCGTCCATAGACGCACTCCAATGTATCCAGCTGGCATACTGAGGAAGAGATACAGAATTATCATACCAGTCAAAAGCATACCTCGAGAAGCTGGTGCACTACAAACCTAAGTGCCGCAAAAACAATTGTTACCACTGCCATTCCGGCAATTTGAACCCCATCCCCAACCATAACACACAGCAACTTAGAGTGTTTCTGGTTCTCTGAACACATCACCTACAACCAGTTTCCACCCGGAAAGCTCTTCATTCATTTGTGCCTGAGCCTCTATCTAATTCCTCGTATCGAGTCAAATCCCTTCTAACTGTCCTCAGGAAGATAACAAACACTATGCCAGCCAAGAAGACAATAACCATAAGTGAGTTTAAAATAGAAAACCAATGAACTCGAGAACCATCCATTTTCAGATACGCATCCCATCGAGAGGGCCAGCGAATATCACTCTTAACAAATTGAACTTCATAAGTGAATGTCAGTTTCGCTTTATCACGAATTATTTGGGACTTGTCCAAATCTGATGGGCATTCTACATCCTCTAAGGTATCATACATGGCATGCTTCGACATTTCATCCGGGCCCCACCTAATACTGCAAGGAATAACTTCAAATCCAACAATTTCATAACCATTTGCCTTCTTTCTGTCTGTTTCAGTAATGACACCCATGCCCTCTTCACCAGTACCAATGATCTCCACGCCCCTCCTTCATACTCATGAACAAGGACCTTGAACTTAAGGTGATTAAAAATGTAATCATCATCACTTTGTGTAGTGGGAGCATATCCAATAGGAAATCCGGTCCACTGAACAATAATTCCTCTTTGTTCTGCGTACCCCTCATAGCTGGTAGATTGTCTAGGTATCATATTCACCTGATAAAGATCACGAGTTCTCTTTTTCAAAAGTTTCACCTCGGATTCTGTTAACGGATCTTGCGTGCACAGGTAGACAGTTTCATTTTTTAACATGTGGAAACGATATGGGGAATTATAAATCTGATCACCCATTAAAAGTTCACCCAAGTTTTCTGCACTCTTCTTAATTCCTTCACGTGGCTCACAGTAAGGAAGGCTATAATAGCTAAACGGAAGTTCTGTCTCAATAGATGTCAGAGAATTCACTTTGACATATATCTTCTCCTTCTGAATATGTGTGCATGTAGCTACCAGGGAGGTAAAATCCATAGCAACAAGATGCAAAGAGAGCCAGCATTAATACAGCAAGGCACTTGAAATGCAAAGCCATGCCACCTGGCTTACCGGCCATCACGAGAGGCACACTTTGATTGTACCTGATCGTACCTTACCTTGATGACTGTAAAAAACAAATTGGTAAATCTAGATCTGGTAAAAGATAAGCCCCACTTGCAACAATCTGAAAACTGTTACTTTCACCCACAGGCCTGAGCCATCAAATAACGCAACAAAAAATAGGAATCAGTGATCTACCCAAAAACTATTTCTTACAGGCTAGGAAATTTTCACAACTGCTCAAGCAAATCATTTCCACAGTTCATGCGGCAAGCAGATAAGGCAACAAACGCAAGTCATCTCAGCCAAAAAAACTAGAAACCAGTGATCTACTTTTCTAACAAACTAGAAAAATGCCACAAATGCCAAACAATCATTTCTGCATTTCTTTCCGCAAAACAGGTGAGGCCAAAGAAAAAGACATTAATAACGCAACGAGACACAGTAAGTTCGTGATCTATCCCAAATACATTTCCTACAAGCTAGACAGTTACCGCAAATGCTCAAACCTGCAATTCCACATTTTTTTGCGGGAATCAGAAAATGCAACAAAAACAAATCCTCAAATAAGACAACAAATACTAGAAATCAGCGATCTATCCCAAACGCATTTCCTACAAACTATAAACCTTGCCAAAATTGCACAAATAATCATTTCCACATCTACTTCCACAATTGACAATCCATAACACACACAAACGAAAAAAGATACAAACTTTCAACTACGAAAAACACTACACAACAACAATATTTCAATGCATAGTCTACGAACCACGGATCCTGGATCCACGCAATGGCAACATCATAAAACGCTCCACACAAACCAAAACCGACAACAATAGAACCCAAAAAATCCCGTAGAAATCACCAATCATCCCTACAAATCCAACAATTCTGCAACGAATTAACTAAGCATTCACCAAAAAAAACCTAGCAACACCAAGGAAACGCATACATATATCACCATCAAAGAAGGTACGGAGAGAGGGCGGAGAAGGAGGGAAGGACGTCTTACAGAGGCAGATCGGAGGGATGGAAGAGGCGCCGGTGCTCCAGCGGCGATCGGACTCCGGCGAGTGGGGGTGGAGGAGGAGAAGAAGGGTGGTTGGTGTTATCGGGCGATGATCCGTGTTGAGCGATCGAGGCCGGACCGATATATGGGCCCTCGGTTGCTTCTAGATCCGGTTACCCTTAGCCCACCATAAGACCTAATTAGTTATTGTTTTTTTATTTATTTAAAAAATACTTTTTTAGCAAAGTCAATTGGCTGCGTCTAAATTTCATCTTATTAAAATAGTCACCGGAAAGTACCGCTTTTTTAACCACCAAATTAGTTATAAAAACATCAAAACCCTTAGATTAAAATGCCGAATTTTTTTTCATTTTGATTGTGTTTCAACCTTTATTGTGTTATAATTATTTTGTATTTGATTTTTTCAAATTAAATTAAATGTGCAGATTACGATGGTAACAACAGCATATGGTCTCTCGCCATTCTTATTAGTGTATATATGCCACAAAATATTTTAAGTTGAGTGGAGAATTAATAACAGATTTAAAGTTAGAGATGCATGCCCTCAACTAGCCTGTGAAACTAATTAAATTTCCACCTAACAGCAAAATTCGCACTTTAGATTAACCTGTATCTGTATTGAAATGTGAATGAATCTCTGTCTTTGTTTCATAAAGATTGAATTCTATATATAGTCACTTGCATAGGGTGGGAATTCTCACATGTTGAATAGGGCTAAACCAGTATATATGGCCCAAAGATGCAATAAATTTGTTTTGTGTTTAATTAGCTTAAGTTAGCTTCGAACAAAGTTAATAAACAAGTAAAGCATGCAAAACAAAAGTTTTCTTGTTTTTTAAGTGTATTATTAATATGAAGACCGACGAAAGTCCGCAAATCAAAGTTGAATCGGGTCACCCCAAGCCCAAAATCTGATTGACTAGCTCGAGGTACTGTCAAACTAGATCTGGATCTAAGTAGAAGCTCCAAATATTTAGTATGTCTAGAAGAATGGAAGATGGCAGGTCAAATTCTCATGTAACGACTTGGTTGAAAAACCTTGTGTATGAAAGAAGGCATGTCTTGTTAGAGTCAATTTAAGTTGGGCGAAATTGCACTTCATTTTCTTTGGAGCTGTGAAGTGCTTGGACTGCCTAACTTATGAGACAATGGTATCATGAAAAATTGCTGATTGCTCATGCAATATTACTAGTTTTTAACTTATTTATTATATGAAAAGGAAGTAAACAATTCATTCAACCACCAATGATAAATCGTTTACATAGAATATCATCCAGTCCTAAGATCACACCACTTCCATTTTTTGTTCGGCATTGCCTTGTTTGAGCTTAAATAATGTTAAGGTTTATACTTTCATCACGCTGATTTTTCATTGATGATGAATCGCCTAACAATGGGCCAGGCCCATGGGCCATAATAATAAGAAGTTTGAGTGAACTTAGTAGGAGACGAGCCCAGTTATGGAATAAAGAGTAGGGATATGGAGTTCATAGAAAAAGATCACAAGAAGAGATGGTAATCAACGTCCAAGAAATAAACATGACATTTGGAAGGTAAAATTTAAGGCATTATAAACCCTATTAGAATATCAATTTTAATATACTTTATAATTATCAACCCTTTGAAGAACCTTGAACCTTGAACTTGGAAAGGATAATAAATTCTTAATTATATTTTCTTTTTTACAACTCAAATATATATATATATATATGTGTGTGTGTGTGTCGTGCGCGTGCGCACTTATATATTATTCATACAACAAACTTGTTATGGCTTTTATGGGGGGGTGGCATCAGTCAGACGAATGTCAGACAAGTTACTGTTCGCGTGTGTCCGAAATTTTGTCAGACAAAATTTGTCCGATCGAGTTAATGTCTGACTTGTTCATCGGACCTGAACAAAGTCCGTGGTGTAACACCCGTTTCGGCTCACCCGTGAACCGACCCGGAAATGTCACCGGTGACCGAACCGTTCACTAATCTACTGAGTTCGGTTAAGCCGACCTCGGATCTGCCCTCGGCGTCTCAAGATGGAGATGCAAACATGAAATGCATGGATGAGATGCGTGGGTTCTAACGTAGTCCTACATGCATGCTATGATGTGCAAGCAAAACAAAACATGCAACGACAAGAAATTTTTAATAAAAAAATTATCCACAACAAGGGTATATAAATATTTTATCAAAATACGATAAAACATGATAATCTACCGTAGCATTCATCATTATCTCCTTCGTTCCAATTAAACCGAGCCTGAACTCCAAGCTCACTACTCATTCACATTTATCCGTTCATTTCATATCAAGCAATTTATCTAAACAAACACATCAAAATTATCATTCACGTAGCAATAATACACCGTAATTATAGATTACACGCGGCAGGTACATGTGTGCGCGGTTCCGTGCTGCTCCTCCGCAGTCCCGACAGTTTTCATCCCTCGCATTTCGCACATGATAAATCAAATACATAAT
This sequence comes from Piper betle, assembly GCA_033002965.1. Taxonomy (NCBI): domain Eukaryota; kingdom Viridiplantae; phylum Streptophyta; class Magnoliopsida; order Piperales; family Piperaceae; genus Piper; species Piper betle. The sequence goes on along the minus strand of JAURVB010006058.1, from coordinate 11,388 downwards.
AGAATAGCGTAAAACAGAGAACGAGTCCTAAACGGACCTGGTAGAAGCTCCAAACGGGTCCACGCGCCTAGGCGGCGAGCTCATATACCGTACCTACACAATTAAGCTAAAAACTAATGCCCGCATGATGAATCACACATCCTATAGCATGCACACACAATCAACACAATCACGCATCAATCAACACGCATCAACCTATATCAATTCTAGCAAGTCTACTTAGGCTAGTTTGCATTAGATCATGATCATTACCTAGTTACCCTAATTAGTTTCTTAGCCTCCATTTTAACACCACTCAATCAAACAAATTTCATATTTTGTCCTTAATCAAATCTACATTTATACATATTATTATAACACACACACAAATCCTGGCATGCAATTCTAATAACCAATATTTTTAAATAATTAAATTAAAATAAATTAGACCTCGCGTCGTCAAAAAATGGCGACGGCTAGGGTTTCCGTTTCGTGGCTCGAAACTCGAATTCGACACCTAGCGGCGTCCGAAGTCCAATCAGATTGGACCGGGTGCGTTCGGCGGATGATCCGGCGAATTTCCCATGAATACAATTTTCCAGCGGTTCCGGCGGTTTTTCGGCAATGATTCGGGACGGGGTAATCAGGGGGTCTATCGGCACCAGCTCGACGAGCTTGGTCCAATGGTGGTGTCAAACAAAGCAGCCGGGGCGGCGATGGCCGTCGGCGGCGTCGTCGAAAATGGGTGGCGGCGGCGGCGTGCTCCAATCGGGGCTGCGGCCGACCTCGACGGTGGTCGGGATGATGGGGGAAACGTCGGCGACGGCGAGGGGGTGAGACTGGTGGTCACAGCGGCGGCGACGGCGACCGAACGGCGGCAGAATCCGGCCCGGAGTGGCGACGGCCGAGGCAACCTCGTGGCGTCGCGGCGGCGCGCTGGCAGGCGATCGGTGGCCAGGGTTGGTCATGGCGGCACGACGACGGCACGACAAGGCAGGGGGCGTCGATCGGCGGCAGCGCGGCGTCGGCAGCGGTGGCGGCAGCACACACGGCGAGGGTTTAGGGAGGGTAAGTGTTGGGAGGGAGAAGAATACCCTCAATGGCAGTTTTGTAAATAAGTATTGACTCGATTCCTACTCTTGTCAAAATAATAACTAGTTCGTAATAAATTCTAAAAAATTCTAGAAAAATATGGGAAAATTCCATAAAATAAAACAAACACAACAACATCCAAATGGCATGCTCTATAACTAATAACCCACCCGAATATAATCCAACGCGTCCTAACGCGTTATTCGGCCTAAAACTATTTCTCCGATCAAACATATAAAAAGAAAAAATACTGCATACTTTCATATATTCTGATAACTCATATCTCACCATCTTCTCGACGTTATCATCATATATTCAGGTACACCTGACTCTCATTGCTCATAACTCACGGTTGGCCTCGACTCAGCACGCGGTTCATGAAACTGACTCGACTCGAACCAACGGTTGAACCGACTGATTCGGTAACATAAAACCCTGACTCGAGTCATGGGTTTTACGACGTAGACAGTCCGAAATTATACCCTAATTACTAACCCAAACCCTACTTACCAACATAATCCGCTACCGTCGCTACCGGTTGCGCCCTCCCTCGCCATCCCCCGAGCTCCCCCACAGCCCTTTGTCGCCGCCCTCCCGGGCCCTCCGCCTCCCTCCCCTTGGCCCTTTGTCACCTCCCTCCCCCTGGCCCTCTGTCACCGTCCTCCCCCTACCCTCCCCTGCACTCCAGCGGCCTTCTGTCGCCGCCCTTCGCCGTCCTCCCCGACCTCCACCGCCTCCCCCACCACTCCTTCTGCCCTCCTCCCGCCCTTCGCCGCCCTCCCTCGACCTCCCCCACCCTCCCCTTTCCTCCTATCGCTGCCCTACCCCATCCTTCGACACCGCCTCGACTTTGCCGCCGCCTTGCCTCCGTTGCCCTGCCTCCACCGCCTGCCTTGGCCGGACCGCCGCCCTCTGCCTCTGCTGGACTGCTGCTCTTTGCTGTTGTATGCTGATTATTTTATATTTTAGAAATACTTATAAGGTTAATAATTATTAAGTTAATCATTATTTATAATTGAATATAATGCAAAAAAAATTATAACGACGAAACTGTGTAGCGTTTGAATTATAAAAATTTGTACAATTATTTGGTGAAGGAAGTTTGCATCTTGGAGGGAATAGGTACTAAATAGAAATTGATATATTTTTTGAGAGATGGATCATATAAATTCTTTACTAAATGTAAATGAGCAAAGTGGAGGTCGAAAAGATAAAAAATTGATTGTTAAAGAAGTAGAGATTTATGGATGGTTCATTATAAAAACAAAGGAAAATGAGATCCGATGTATGAGCCTATTTTGATAGAAAATATGAAAAAATTGAACATCGCTTATTTGTTATTACTGTGAAAAGAAATTTGAGGGAGCAGGAAGCTATGAAACTACTTATTTATGGAGGCATGTTGAAGACAAATGTCATAATTTTAAAATGAAGGGGACAAAAAACATGAAGGAGAAGATTAGAGTCGGCCAAGACAATTATCTTACATGAATATTTATTTTTAATTGTGAAATATGAAAGATTTAGAAGGTGAGCTAATAATTTGCAACTACAATTTGTAATGGTTTTTAGGAGAATAATTATAAGAGATTGTCTTCGAATTTATGAAAAGGAGAAAAAAATGTTTAACTTGCAGCCACAATTTTGTTGTATATTATGTTTTGTAATTTTCATAAAATATAATATTAGCATTAAAAATGTTAAAGGCATTATTTTATTGATATAAAATATCGGACATTCAGTCGATCGTTCGGTCGGACAAAAAAATGTTCATATTGTATTTGCTTTATTTCGGTTATATTCGATCGGACATGCTTCAGACATCGGTCGGACATGGCATTCGGATGTCCATGCCCACTCCTAATGGCTTTAGATTATAATCATTTTAAGAAACTTATAACCCATTGTATAAAGACTAATTATAGTACTCATATTCAATTTTAATCTCGATACCAACTTAATACAAAGCAAAAATTAGGTATATTGATCTCCTATTATTTGTTATCTATGTAGGCTATGGAGATCTAAGGTACTGCCAGTTTTTTGAATAAAATAAAGATCTCAATTAATTTCAAAGTAAAAAGAACATTATAAATGTGCCAATTAGCACCGACTACTTGACTTGTAAGTTGTTACCATTGTAATATTTCAATAACTTAATTAAGCACTTTTTTTGTTGGCTTTAGCTCCCCGTAAAGAAAACTTTCATTAAAAACCATTAATTCTGATCACTTCTTTAACAAGTTATCATTATATAACTAAAAAGACGACCCAAAAAAATCGTACTTTGGAATGTAAACAACGCTTATAAATACTTATCATTTATTCTGATTGCTTTCGGCTACTTCTTGCCCTTTGCGTTAGAACTTAGAACTATACGTTGACTTTGTGTCCAATACACCGGAGCTAAATACTCAAAAAATAATATAAAGTAGATAATATAAACTAGGCAGGCCTGTATATAATGTGATGATGAAGATATACTAACATGCTCGCAGACATCTTTATTCCACTTTAACTTCTTCCTGCCTTTTGACTTTTTATTTTTTTATGTCACGTATAATTAAATTAGACTTCACTTACACCAGCATGCTTGAAGTGATTACACATTGACTTTATCATAAATTTCGTGGCTAGTTTGTAAAACCAAGGTATCAAGAGAAGACCTTAGTGGGAGCGATTGTGTAAGGCTGGTGTTGTAAGTTTGTATTTATTGGGTGGGTGGGTGTAAGGCGATATTCATGATCTTTACTCACTAAATTTCTCAATCAATATTATTGTAAGATCCGATAAGTAAATGATATATACATATTGATTAAATACTATCGATAATAATTTCAAAATTTTGATAATCATTTATATATATCTATATGTTGATCAGTCGTACACCAAACTAACAGTGTTTCTTCTTATGCGGCACAAAACAACAGACAGAGTGCAACGCCAAGTGCGCGTTGACATAAAAAATACAATAACATTTTAAAAAACTAAAGATATATAAATAATATAGTTGTTAATTTCATAGGTCATACAAAAAATATATAATTATCTATAATTTTTACACGTGCAGTGCTCTTACAACGATCTAGCATCAATTAAAATCTAATATTATGTCAAACTAATATATTAGGTTTAGTTTTCTACTTAAAATCCTACCTAATGAAATCCGACAAATAGAAAAGGATGCTTATTAATTTAACGAGTAATAGTTTGTTGTAAGGTCTTAGAGCTTATAGGCTATAAGACTCAATCAAGAGATAGTATTTGGGCATATATTAAATACTTTCAATGATAATTTTATAAATTTAGTAAATAACGTATGTCATTATTTATACACATCTTATTGCTAATTAGGTCAGTTGTGAGACCTTAGAGCCAAATTATAATTCTTAATGTAACATAGAGTACAATGTAATACGTGGAAGGGCTGACTAGCAAGTTAGCGCAAGTAAAATTGAGATTATAGAATAAGTTAAGCTAGCCCCCTATTTCTTAATGTGGTTCTATATTTCATGTATCGATTTTAGGAACTAATACATCGTATCTCAATTTGTAATAATTTTGTGCATGTATAAAATAATCCTGCATTAAACTTCATAATGTTATTGAAATTGTTATTAAGCCCTACTCTCACAAACAATTTAACTGTTGACAGAGAAAAGCTTAAACAAGTGTTGAGAATTCATTTTTCCATAAATTATCGACCTTCCATCTTTATCGTTCGAGATGAAATCTGAATCAAGCAACTTTATACATTACCGCCTATTTTCTTTTGTTTATTTCATGTCTTCTTCAGATTAGTTTACACACCGGTCAGAGGAAATATGCTGTCTCCACTACTGATGCACAGTGACCCAAGTGGGCTAGGCCTAATCTATGAGTCTCTGTGAGCAATGTAAAATCTGAAGAGGAACTTGTATTTCCATTCTTTATTAGGTGTAATTCTTAGACACAGTACGACATTCCCTGCCTCGTGGGCCCCGCTACAATGTGCGATAACAGTAAAACTTCAGTTTATCAATGGAATCTCTATGTAACCAATTAATGCACCAATTTTGTCAAACAGGTGAGATTTTAATGGTATATGTAAGGATTCTACCGGGTGGTCCCTATATCTCATCTAAACAAATTTTTTAAATAAAAATACACGAAAAAATTTATGTGAAAATAATCTATATTATAATATATAACTCAAATTTATATCGTAACTAATTTTTAAAATTATAATTAAATAAAATTTATATATTTTACAACTTTTTATATCAACTTAACGTTCCTAATATCACCGGAGATTAGCTACCAACCAACACCGTAATGGGGAGGTAGCTGCAACCAACAAGGGGCCGAAAGGGTGGAGGTGGGTTGAGAAAGATAAAGATATTTATGATGTGACCCCTAAGAACGAATATTAATCTTATCCCCCCTCAAATCACCATAAAAATACAAAACACCTTTCTTTGTGTCATGCATTCTCCATTCTCTAATCTCTACTTATGTATTCATAAAAAATAAAAATAAGACGTAGGACACCATTTCCTTGCCTGGGGCTCTGGGCTCGCGTGGTTGGAGCAGTTGGCAACTCCACTTTATCAGTTTATCGACACTGCTCGCCATACAGTTTATAGCGATGGATCATATTATATCTATATATAAATATAAAAATACAGTACAAGCCGGCATGCCAGGCTAGCTGCAAAAGAGCAGTAACCGAGTTGTCCATTCCAGCTTTGGCCACACTGCAACATTCCAGAATTGCAACACTCTCCTTCGCATATATACTTGTTGCTTGTTACGTGCTATCCCCCTTCTTGCCAGCCCGTGAGTTGTGACTAGTCGCTCCTCTCCACAACTTCACACTCTTTGTCCTAAATCCCGACGTAGCAGTAGTACCGTCCCATTCTGATACATCTTCCTGGTACTGCAATACAGGCTTATATATGGGCAGCGGTATTCTGCAATCTCCATCCATCTCTGCTACTTTTCGTAAAAGTGGAATGGGTAGCCAGAAAAGATATATTCGACCCAGATGAGAAGAACAGAATTTGACAGGAAAATCACATTCCCACGTAGTTTAAAGCATAAAGAAAAAGACGAGAGCTCCCCCTCTAGCACGGTCAGAGAATCACTGGAGCTAGCTAGAGATTAGCTCAACAATAAACGTATATATATGTACATATATAACCTCTCTCTTTACTTCACAGACTTAGCAAGCAAATAGGTAGCGGATGCGAAGAGCAATTTTTGAAAAGGATTAAAAGTTAGATAGAACTAGGGAAATGCTAAATGAGACTGCATGAAAAGGATAAGACGATGGTAATATGGGGACCCCTCCCACCGACGCTCTTGCCCTCTTGATCTTTCATTTCATATCCCACCTACTTGGAAGTAGCGTCAACTCCGTTAACACTGTTATTGTACGCGTGGTGAAAAACCAAGTTGTGGGTCTTTAATGAACTAGCTTAAAACTGTGTTAGGGAACAGCTTTTACTTTCTGGGTTCTTTTTTTAAAGGAAAAGATTGTGGGAAAGCAAAGTAACTAGCTAAATGAATATTGTCAGGTGAACTAACACTGTAGAGGATGTACCCCAAGTGGGCAATCGGGAGTCTTCCACGACAACACAGAAAAAGAAAACTGTCATATAAGCTCCAACACCATTCCCGGTTCAATGCCATCGAGTGGGTTTGAATAATGCTACAACACCACCAAGGTGGTGGGGAGCGGTGACTGGGAGAGAGAGTTGAGTCGACCGTTCATGCGCGTGCATTTACTTTTCCGCCATGGTTTTTGCTGGCGGAGTCATGACAATGGACGAGGTTTATTTAGAGTTCGTTTGCTCACGTTTCTGGTTGCGTTGTAGGGTTCCCAGTCTTATCTCACATTTATACCGCTTGACGACAACAGCGTTTGTCCAAATATTAGATTCGAAGGTTCTGACTTTCACCGCCCCGTCTTCTCTTTTTTGGTTTTCATCCAACGTAATTTCTAGTATAGTATACTAGCTTTCCGACTATGGTTAAGTATTCTTTTTACGACACTATTCACATTGCCATTGGGCGGAAGAATTAAATAATTTAACTTTTATTGTACTTAGAAAATTCTTACGAGCGTTCCTGTAATTTTTTAATTAAATGTTGAGATGGATATTTATAGTTGGTCATAAATCGAGAAACGACAAGGATCTGAAAAGGGTTGGTTTGACATTGTTATTATTTTTTTCTTTAATGAAAATTGAAAAATGAAATCCAATTTTTGACATAAATAAACAAGAGGGAGTGCAATTGGAGAGTGTCCAACTGTCCATGTAACAAAATCCTGTTATACTTATTATTACTATCATAATTGACTAACTGTGGTCCCCATCCCCTTATATTCCCGAAGCCCGATGTACGCCCGCCGTGGTACCTGTGCCCCTTCCTCCCTCCACCCGTCTCTCTCACCTCCAATCCGATCCCAACTCGGTCCCCCACTCACCAACCCCCTCCTTTTCTTAATATTATTTCCACCCCCTCCCCTTTCCCAAAACCCACCCATAGATGACAGAGGCATCTTAAAAAATAAAAAAACAACAATAAGAGTTAACATAAGGAGGGCGAATCCAGTCAAGTTCAATTATTTTTAAACTTCAATTTGAATCGACATTGAGTCAGCTTGGGTCAAATGCGAAAAAGTTCAAGTATTATTCATATATACTTTTTTCTAAAACTAGTTATAAAAATTTAAATAATTCTATTTTGATTCATTTAGATATTAAATAGTTTGTTAGGAAATAAAATTACTATATTGTTATATAAGAATATCATTATAATATAATTATATTTATTATTTTTACATTTTATGTAAACGATCGAACAAAAAATATGTAAATTATTACATTTAATTGTATTTAATTAAATTATAAAAATTTGAATTTATTCGAACAGAATAGAAATATGCCCGTACTCAATTTGAGTTGAACTGACACTCTATAAAATCAAGTTAGATGTAATCCTCTGTTTGCCACCCCCTTAATTTTTTCAAGTATTATTATTACTCCCCCCCGCTTTTTCTATACTCACCCATCCCCCCTCCCGACAAATTCGCGTAGAAAGCGAATAAGTCCAATACCCAGGACTTCCAAAAAACGTCCACAAACGTTTTTGCTCTCAACCAGCTCCGCCGGCACCCGCGGCGCCGTACAACACCTCCGCCGTGCGCCGCCGCCGTTCTCTTCGGCCGGACGTCTCGGCTGCCGGTGTGGGAGTGGTGGCTGGGAAACTTGGGGCTGTGGAGTTCGGTCTTTTTGGAAGCCGATGCAGCTGCTGCGATCGGGGGTTTCGTCTTCCGTAGCGTGAGTTCTTCTTCTTCTTCGATTTGATTGGATCTGTTTTCTGTGCGAGTCCAACCGAATTCGTCGTTTTTCCTGGTCGACTATGCTTGGCGTGTTTTGGAGGGATTGTTGCTTGTTTGATTGGTGCAAGTTTGAGGTGATTGTTTGGTAGTTTTTGCTGTGGATGGTCGTTTGAAGGATGTTGGGTGGGATTGGGGTTTGGGGGCGATAATGCCTGAGGATTTCTTGGAGTCAGGAATTATGAGCCGTGTGTGGATTGGGAGATTTTGGGAACAATGCGTCTCGTTTGTTGTGGTTGTTTTTGATGTTGATGTTGTAGATCTTTTTGCTCCATCCATGGTTGGATGGGTTGCGGAGAACCAGATTATTGTTTTGGGGATTTTGTTTATGAAGGCAGATTGCAATCGAGCGAAATTATGAAGGTTATGAACTTGTGATGTTTCTACTGTTCTCGCTTAGTGCTCACCAACTCCTTTTTTGTGATGATCACTTTGCTTGAATTTTTTGTGAACTGGGGACTTTTAGGGTGTAACATCAATCTGGAGTAGGAGCTGTAGTCGGCTCGTTTGCTCTGTTTCGGCGATTTTCCATTGTATGATCTGTTTGTATTGATCAAGGAACAGTTCACAAAAGAGATCTTCTCAAAATAATTTAATGGTGTATTATGTAACTTGGAAGCCAGAAAGGCGGTGATTGCTCAGATTTAACATAAAATAGTCCTATTTTTCTGTTCGGTCCCCTGCATCTGATAGTTCCAGTTTCGTTCGTTTAATTTTTTTATTTATTTCAACTTTGATGTGCCGCTTCCACACTCCTGGTTGCTAACTTTCTTGATAAATCAGGAAGGATTGCTGCCTGTAAATTGATATATTACTGATCTGGGGAGAAGAAGATGCCTGGTAATTTTTTTATGAACTTTTCGGCCAGCAAAATTTGTTTCTTTTCCTGACTGTTCCTGTGAACCTATTGATTCTGAATCTGAGGGAAAATGTAATAATTGGTAGTTTGTGGTGTGTTCCGTATCCTTAGGTTTCGAGGAGGTTGTTACCCACGAGGAAAGGAAAGAGAGGAGGTCTGATGTGGAGAATTCTGAAGATGAAAGGAGGCGGACCAAAATTGGCACCCTGAAGAAGAAGGCATTGAATGCTTCGAATAAGTTTACTCACTCTCTTAAAAAAGAGGAAAAAAGAAGATCGACTACAAATTTCACTCTTTGTCAATAGAAGATGTACGTGATGCAAAGGAGGAGCGCCAAGTTAATACATTCCGTCAAGAACTTCTTACAAGGGACTTATTACCTAGTAGACAAGATGATTATCATACATTGCTGAGGTGAGTGCTACATCTCTTAAAATTGAAAATCAACAATGGGTAAGGGGATGCATTTATGTGTTTCGACCATTAAAAATTTTCTTAGTGCCAATTTCTATACGAGATTGGTGATGCTCTTCCTAAGAAGTACTAGTGGGTCCAGGATATGGCTGGCTAATGAACATTATTAGGTTGCATCACAGCGTCAAGCTTCCTTTTGCACATGCCTAGACATTTCATACTGTTAATTTTAAGTTGTAAATTTTTTGCGTGCAGATTCCTGAAGGCTAGACAATTTGATTTACGTAGAGCAATTCAAATGTGGATTGAGATGCTCCGGTGGAGGATGGATTATGGAGCAGATACCATATTGGAGGTGAGATCTCACTGCATATTTCTTTTCTCTTCTCCTCTCCAACATGATCTCACTGCATATTTCAAAATTTGAAAATGATAAACAATGTAGCTTTTTACTCCACAATATATTTGACGAACCTTGGTTTGAAAGTTGTGATTTTTTTTTCTATTTTTTGCGTACCGTAAACCATACTCACATGTTTTAGTTTTAGGTTCCTCAGATTTTTTATTCAATGGTCATGAGGCTTCAATTCATATTTGTTTTATATCCTGTATGCATGCTTGCAATAGGTGCTGTTATGGTTACCAACGAAAATTGGGCAAGAAAAGGATGCCTTTCTCTCTTGGATGCACTTAGAATCATCTAAGTGCTGTTCATCGCATTTAAATTGCTCACAAAAGTTGTGCCACAGAATCATTTTATTTATTTTTTTCTGAAAGCTAAAATGTACACTGTATTTTTGCCTGTTCTTGGCTGAATGTGTGCAGGATTGTTACCACATTGACAAACCACAATTCTGAACAGTGTGCCTATGTTAAGTCAACTTTATGTGTAATTGTTTTAAAGTACTTTTGAATTGGTACTTTTTTTAAACTGATAAAAGCTGGAGAAAGCACATATGAGAGCGTTGCCTGTATGATTAACAGAAAGATGTTCAACTGTAGAATATCGTGAATGGGTATTGTGTTCTTGTCTGAATGTGTCTGTATGAAAAGGCGCATGGCGTGCTTAATTTTGGCACGGAATTTCGATAATATATCATCTGTGCTTGTCCAGAAGCTTATTTTAGCTGAATAGGAGTCCCATCTTTTTTCTCCAAAGAATTTGAGAGAAACTGTACTTGTTGTACATTTTATTATTTATCATTTCATATTAGAATTTTACATTAAAATTCTGTGATTTTCAATGCTAAGTCTGCCTCTATGTGTGTGTGTGTGTGTTTCCTTTTCTTTTCTGGATATTATGGTAACTTGCTGCTTTCACATACAGAACTTTGAATTTGAAGAGCTTGGAGAAGTGTTGAAATATTATCCTCAGGGCTACCATGGAGTTGACAAGGGAGGAAGACCTGTTTACATTGAGCTTCTTGGGAAAGTTGAACCAAATAAGCTTTTGACCATTACTACATTAGAGCGATACCTTAAGTATCATGTAAAGGAGTTTGAAAAAGCTTTCCGTGAAAAATTTCCTGCATGTTCTGTTGCATCCAAGAGACATATAACAACCACAACAACCATCTTGGATGTCAATGGCCTGGTATGATGTCTTCTTTATATCTAACAAAACAAGGCTTTTCTTATCGTGACTTACCTTGATAAT
>JAURVB010006057.1:0-23449 GCA_033002965.1 Piper betle | reverse complement strand
GACCACATTTCTTTGATGGATCTGATTATACTTATTCAAAATTAGGATGAAAATTGTCCTAAGTGTGATTTTGATTTATGGTAGATTGTGCTTGATGGATATATAGATCATATAATCGAAAGAGGATCATGAGATATCAAAGCCAAGAACGCACACTCATTGAATGTCAAAAAAACTATGAATGCATTATTTTATTCTTTAAGTGAGACCAAATATACTAAGGTGTCTTAGTGTACTTCAGCTTAAGAATTAGGAAGCTTTTGAAAGTGACCCATGAAGGCATATCACAAGTCAAGGATTCCAAGATAAGTCTTCTTACATCGCCATATGAAGCCTTCAAGATGGAAGAAGGTGAAATCATCAATGTCATGTACAACTAATTTAAAAACATTGTTGCTCTTCAAAATTTTGATAAAGAATTGAGATTAGATGTGATCAACTTGAAGCTGCTTGCACCGAAAGTGACAACCATCAAAGAAGCTAAGAATCTTAAGACCATTACCACCAAAAACTACTTGTATCTCTTATACTCATAAAAATACCTTGGAAAGAGACCAAAAAGAGAAATAGATAGACAAGAAGAAAATGAAGAATGTTGCTCTCCAATAGCTATTGTTAGATACTCATGTTGAATATATGGCCTTTTTGACTAGAAATTTAATAAATCTTAAAAATTAGGTGGTGGCAAGAAGAAGAAAAGAAAATTGAAAAGATTCAAGTCATGAATGTATGTGTTTCAGCCATATGAAAAATGAGTGTCTGAATAAGGAAAAAGAAAAGGAATTGAGACAAATAAGTTCAGCGAATTAGGCCAGGAGTAAGCTAAGAAATACAAATAATGTATACAAGAATTTTTAAGAGGTTCTCAACTGGAATGTCTTCTCTTTTACAGCACTATGTCCTACGATTGGGTAGGTCTTAAATGCTTCACTATGGCCAAACCGACTACATGTTACAACCTAACTGTACAACCACTTGTACTTCACCAAGCAAGACTCAAGTACTTCACAAACCTACTTGTCTTCACCGCGCTCAACCTTGAGTCGGCTTCATAAGGCACGCTTGTCCTTCACCCCTTGACCTCTAGCTTGACTTCATAAGTAGAAACTTGACACTTACGATTACAACACCACTCAACCCACTTCACACCTGAAGTGTATAACAACCCCTAGTTCAAGCATACAAGATCAACACGATCTTTTACATTACTCAAAAGAGATAACCGAATATAATCTCTAATACCCTAAGGTTGATGAAGTAAAGCTTATCCAAAGCTTATGCCTAATGTAGCACTTCAACCTCTATTTTGAACTATATTTCCCAACATAGAACACTTTAATACTTTGTAATATTTGGAATTTTGTCTTCTTTTCTTATTGATAACAAACTCCTTATATAGGCTTTATATAGCTTATTAATGTTGAGTAGGTTTCTCTAAATTCCAACACTAATTTTCCACTCAAGTTCAAATTCCAAAACTAAATTGTCAACAAGGAACCTACTTAACACATGTCCAAGTCCAAGACACCATGATTGAGACCAATTCCATGTTCAACAATATCCAGGTCCAAAATTTGTCTGATATGTGTTCACTGTAGCCTTCATAGTTTTTCACCACTACATTTAAATTCAAATTCTATATTGAATGAATTAAGACTTCCAATGTTGCCTAACTAGTTCTTCCATAATTCCAAGTAGTAGTTCTAAGGTTTGTTCCAAATGTCTAACCACCACATTTATGATTAGGCCAACCAAACTATACACACAAGAGATTTGACCGAAAGCCCTTGAAAACATTTGTCCAAGATACTTGTTCAAGTCCGAATATCGAAACCAAACTACAAGTTCCAATATCAAGTCCATGCCATGAGTTTATGTTGTCCCATTTTGTGTCCACACTATAATGTTTACATTATTTGTTCAAATTGTCCACAACATTAGCCGAACTCATAAGTTGACGTCCATACATGTTCACAGCTTGTGTTCAAGCTTCATCATTAACATGGCTTAGTCAAACTCATAAATTGAGTTTTATCATCAAAATAAGATAGTTTCATAAGCAAAAAGCCATAGGTAACACTATGGGTAAATTCATTTTATTTATTCCAAATTTTGTGATTTCATGGAATAAATAAAATTGGAAATTGGATTGATTAGCCAATGGTTTTGTGTTTTCAAATTGTTTGATTGTTTGATTATTTAATATATTTGGCTCAGTCGCTTGATGGAGGGGTTTTTCACAATAATTAGTCATCCATTGAAATAGAACATCAATTTGCAAGCCTAATTAGATGTTAATCAATTTAGTGCTTTCAAATTCTAATTTAGACGCAAATATTCATGTTTATGGACATGTTTACAAGCGTGTTTAAAAGTTAAATGAGTTCATATGCAGACATGGGTCGGACATGACTATTTCGGGTGTGACACTTCTGAGCCTTTCTTAAATCTTTGGAGGAAGAAAGAATAACATCGAAGTGTAATTGTCGAAATCCAAGTGCAATAGAGTGATAGCCAGAGAGTTCAAAGTTTGCATGTGATTAGACACTGTCTAAATTGTTTGTTTTCCTCAAAAATTAAGGCTTTGAAGGTTTCTTGACTAATTCTAAAGTCTTATTTTGATCGACGCAAGATTTTGAGGGTTTGCTTCATCGGAGAGGAATTGAGTTTGGTAATCATTTCTAAATCAATTCTCTTGTTTATTTGAAGGTATTTTGATCAGTTGATTGGTGGAGTGTTTAGAATATAATCTAAGTCTTCTCTTCTGTGCTTTTCTAAGTTGTGCGAAGGGACTATGGATATTCAACTTTGGTTAACAACTTTTAAATAAAAGACTTATTCCCATTAGTTTGCACTTTTGGTCGGGGCTCTTCCAATTGGGATGATGAAGCTTTGAGTTCCAAGCTTAAAGGGAAAAATGTCGACAATGAACGAAGTTTAACTGAATATTTTCTGATGGAAAGACAAATCTTTCTTTTGAGAGTCTCATAACTCAGAATCTAATTCTTGACAAGCAAATGATGATTGATGACTATGTTGTTTAAGTGGATGGATTTGTAGGCTTTTTAGAGACACAAGGATGGTTATCTGCATTTTCATGTCTGGAACCACAAGATGTCATGACTTTGCTTACAGAACTTTATCATTTGGACTCATGCAAATATGATCTCCTATATTAATCCATGTTACAAAGGAGAATTCAAATCCTGGGAAAAATCTGACAGAGTCTCCCCTTTAACTAGGACATAAAAAAATCTTAAACCTGTATAAATTCACAAGTTATAAAAAATCATAAACAAACATTCACATTCTTCACAGTTCACACATAAAAAATGTTTCAAAGGAGTTCTACCTTGTTGACATCACATTCATAAATCATTTACAACAAATTATATTCTCCAGGCTATGGGTTTGCATGGTCTTCCATGTGCCCTTTTCTTGCAAAATCAAACAACATAAAAGCCCCTCCAACCTATGTTTCTTTTGCTCTGTATACCTATATAAGCAGCATAGTTTAGCATACCTGAAATATTTTTTAACCTTTAGTTCTAGAATTTCAGAGCCTGAAAAATTTCTAGACAAAATCAGTTAGATCTGCGTACACAAAATTATACTGTCAAATACAGGTTAGTGATAATAATTTTTGTACATTCACTGATAGGGCAACTTTACAATTTAGTTAAATTGCCCAAATGTTCTCATACATGCTTAATCATATTAGCTTGCTAGCCCCGCATAGTATTCACGTCTCATGGCCCACTTGCCTCACATCAGCATGAGCGAACTACAACACCATAGACAACCAAGTCCATATCTCCATAAGTCATTTTTGATCCTTGCATTCCTCCGACAAAACCTAGAACACTACACTATATAGAAAACATGCATCAGTAATCAAAGATTTCTTGGTCAAAAATAACTAGTGAAAAACATTCCAAACTTGTAGATAGATGGCTCATCATGCACTGAAAATTTCAACAAGAAACAGAAAATCTCCTTCATCCACATCATCATAATAAATCATGGCCAATAGAGCCTAATCATCATCAATGTGATAACATGCACATAAATCATAACTACTTTTTGGTAACATGTTAGTATTATGTCCAATAGGGCCTAAATCATATGCATGAGTCAGAATCTAGCTGACTCTAGCATGCCCATGGCCAATAGGTTCTATCTGATCATAATTGCCACATTGCATGGTTTATATACACTCAACGGAGAGCATGCTGATTATTATAATCATAAATATTAATTGCCAATTCATACATCACATATGGGTACTGATCAGTGCTCCTTGGTGAGCATCACACTCCCATAAAAGTAAGAGGTTGACTTTAAAAGATGTATTGACCACTTTGTGTTGTAGAAGTGGCACACATCCACTATAACAAAGAAGTTAAGCTTGAATGATATGAATGAACTGGTTCTTATACTTAGGTTCAGTCTTGATTACCACATATCTTGTTGCTTAATGATAGGATGAGAAAACTTAACAAGGGTTACCTATTCCACATACCCTTAGCGCACAAGTGAAATTTAACATGGACTCATTATATATCAGGGCATAATAATCTAATAGATGGTCTTCACGTGGACTCTTCAAGGCATATGAATTGTGTGCTCCTTCAATCTATGTTTCTTCAACAAACCACATAGGTGCAAAACTGGGTTTTGTACCTAATGTTGCTCCTCATCGGTTCTAGGTCTTTGAGACTTAGCACCCTGTAGAAGACTTGTTAAATTTGCTCAAAAGTCCAACACCCTGCATGAAAATGATTAGGAAAAATGTAATAACAGGATAAAATATACATAAGTACTCAAGTCATAACCATAGCCGACCAAAACATACAAGGTTTGGGATATGCCCTCAAATAAGTACATCATACCACCGAGGAGGGGTTTATCAAATACATTACAAAAAAGACAACACAACCACACCCCCGCCTCTCGTAAGCCATCGGATCTGCTCGCTTATGCGGCCAATGCTGGGGATATTTACATACATAATAAGAAAATGTCACAAATCGAAAGATCACAGAGTCTGCAGATAGATATTGAATCATCCACCAGAAGATTAAAACTTCAAGAATGGCCATGCACTAAGAAATAAGCAAAAGAGTTAACATAAAATTCTCAAATAAAAGTCTGAGCGAAAGTACGACACAATATACATGCATACATATCATAAATCATACACTTATACCCTCTCAACACCTCCATATACTCAAATGGCAAGGGAAACAATTGTTAGTGCAACAAATTCTGATAATATCCCGATATAACGTACTCCTCTATGTAGGAGGAGTACTAGTATGTCTTTGTATCTCTTTAACTTTTATGATGTAAAATCAAAACCCTCATATACATTCTTATAAGGCTTAGGTAGGAAATTCATAATATACTTGATTAAATCTTATAAGTTTGGAAACCATCAAAGGATCTGTGACACCCAAATTTCGGTTCACCTAAGAACCGAATCAGAAATATCATGATCAAGTCGAGTCATGTCTAAAGCAGCTAGTCTATGAGACTCGAAAAATAATATAGATCAAAATAACCCACTTGGCATCAAGAGAATGAAAGGCATCTCTAAATACACATCAAAAACACATTTCATATAAGTAAAAGTGTAAAAGAAAATAGTTGCTCAGATCTCAAGTGTGTGTAGCGTTTATGTGTCCTCCCACCAAAACTGACTTAGGATCACCAAACCTACATAATAATTGGAAAAACATCAGTAAAGAGTGTTATTGGTCCACAAATAACTAATAATCAAACTGGCACATGAGAGGTGACCCTCCTATTAAATTAAAATATTTATATATTCCTCCACATAATCTCTTATAAGGGCGTTAATTAGGAGTCGTTGACCTTGCGCGACAGCGTCCCCTTTTACTCATCGCATGCTTTGTCAACTTTAAAAACAATCCTTTGCACGGGAACGTCAATTTCTTTTCTTTCATCCCTCTACATCCTATGTATCACTCCTAGCCCTAAGTACAGAGGCCAAGTACTCATAAGCATGTGCCTTTAATACCCTTTGAAACCACAAGTCTAGATATGCGTTGTATTGCAATACTTATAAACCTCCACAGTTCTCCGGGTTTGAGGAACTCAAAGGTGGAGTTGTCAGGATCCCTTAGGAATGGAACAGACACTCACCAAATCCATAACCCGCTTTGACTAACATATGCCCTATCTCAAGACGTGGTTGTCGATTTTCCCCTACTATCTCACATCTCACTAGAAAATTCAAAAAATCTTATATATGCCTTGGAAGGGATTTATATAATAGGCTCGAAGGCAACTTGTGGTGGATCTTTGTTAAGTGTTTAAAATATACAATATTTACCCTGGTTTTTATATAATTTTATACTTTCCAGGTATAAACATTATTGATTAAGTGATATTTTACTTTATTTTTTTAGTTAATTAATATTTTATTAGATATGTTTAATTTTGGTGTTTCAATGCAGAAAAGATGAATAAATTAAGCTTTGAAATTGAATTGTCATGACAGTTAGCCCCACCCAATGGCTACAATTTATGAGGTTCAATGGAGTCGAGGAGTTAGAAACTTGAAGGGACATCATAATTAATTAGACTACGTTGATTTTTGAACACCCTCTTCGAATTCTTGTATCTCCACATTTATATAAAGGGGTGGCCATTTGTTATTTGAGATATCATATCCCATCTCTTGGCTTTGGAGTGTAGTGAAAGAAGTAGTTTTAGTTTTGAATTCTTTTCTTTTCATAATAATAAGTAGTTTTGTCTTTATATGGTTTTTTATTTTTATTATGGAGTAGTCTTTTATTTCGTTCTAGAGAGAATAGAACTTAACATGGTTTAATTTGATTCATATCAACCTCTTACTTGCATGTCACTAAAATTATTCGAACAATCTTGTTTTCAAAATCAGACTCGAGGGGTATCATCTTCAAGGGTTATTAATCACAGAAATAAAATACATCTAAATGGTCTATGTTAAGTAGGGTCCAATAAAATAGCCACTTAACATGTCCTGCAATCTGAAAACTAAATCAGTAATAGAATATAGAGATAAAAAGTGAGAAGAGTCCTAATGGACCTGTGGTCCAAGCTCCAAGAGTGACGTCTCATCTACAGTGAGCTCGGACTCTAAAACCTACATCGAAATCAACTGCTAAGTAAAATACTGTCATCTCTATATGATGCATCCTCGTGGCGTGTGTTCACATCATCAATGCATCCTAATAAGGAAGACAATACTAAATAAACCTACAACTAAACATACAACACAAAAATAGAGACAAAATAAAGAAAAAACTAATAACAAAATATAAATAAATAAATAAATAAATACACTCATGAATAAATAGATAAATAATAAATACATGAAAATAGTCATTACTCTAATCATAAAATAATAATATCATATACTATATAAATACACTACTAAGCACGAGTAAATATCACATATTCTCGTGTTAGTAAAGATATAAATAAATAAATACATAATCATTAAATAAATAAATAAATAATTATTTAATTTTAATTAACCATGAATAATAATATATCATAGTCATCTAACACAGAATACGTAATTAAATACAAAGAAATAAAGACATACACGCAACAAACAAATAGATAAATAATAAATAAATAAATATGATTTAATAAACATAAATAAAAATTAATATTAATGAGTAAATATATCCTTAATAATAATAAATAATCATGTAAACATTCATCATATGTGATAAAAATAAAAATAAATAATAAATAATAAATAAATAAACACTCATAACATCAAAATATACTAAATAAGATGAATATGTATCTAAACTAATGTAAGGGTTCTCAGAATACCAAAAATGGTTGAAAAACAGTTGAGATCACGTTGAAAATGGCAAACCAAGTCAACCTAGGCGAGTCAACTGAGTCGACTTAGCCGAGTCCAGCAACAGTGTTGACCCGGGAAGCTGGACGCAGACACAGGCTAGTGCATGACCACAGACACGAATAGGCGAATAGGACTCGGGCTGGCAGATACAAACGTGGTTATATGGGTCTAACGGGGTTGGCAACACCTACAGCCAGAAAATGCCAACGGTGGCTCTGTTGGGATCGCCGCAAACTGGGATCGATAGCCCAAACGACGAGGAAGATGATGGTAGTGACGATCGGTGGAGTATAACCACTAGCTGGCCAAAAAATGGCCGGGAAAGGGTGGAATCACCATCGAGTGCCGAGGCGTTGCCGATGGCGATTGTGGCCACAACAGTGATCATGGGTGGTCTCAACGAAGGGATGCTGTTTGGGTGGTTGGATCGGCTGGAGGTGGCTCGCCGACACCGAAAAATGGCTCGAATAGGTGCCAGCGGTGGAGAAAATTGGCTACAAAAACATCATTGTTGGAGGCGACTGCGGCAGCATCGATGGTGGTGAGTGGTACAACTCGATAACTAACCATGAAGAAATCATGGTGGTGCTAGTCTTGTGGCTGGGACTCATCCGAGGCAATCTAAAGTGGTGGTAGCGCTATGGTGGAAATCAACAAAATAATGGAAAATCTTTGGAAAATAGCATGGTGAAGCTAGAGCTAACGTGGACGGCTCTGATCTTGCCATGTGGCATGATCTCTCATGACTTAGTGGGGCCCACCTGTGGGTATATACAATATGTATATGGACGGAAAGCTTGGATTGAGACCGTTCAAAGTCAAAATTGACTCAAGTTTTAAAAGTTAGCGGGAATCAAGGTAAGAAGGCTAAATGAGCCACAAACCTTGAACTCAATTTAGTAAAAATCTGCTACTCAAATCAAGCTAGGCACACAAGGGCACAATTTAGTGATCCAAAATCTTTATGATGCCTGTAAATGAGATACCCTAAAATTCCCAAATGGATACTAAACGCTACAAATGGCCTAAATTTAGGCTTGCAACCCTAGCTAACCCATAAAAATAATATGTATACCTTGTCTATACAATGATAATTCATGCTTTGTTGTAGCCTATTGTCAAGCTATCATTTGCATGTCAGGCATACTCAGTCACCATAAATACGCATACGGCCATATGGGCCCCATACTCATGGTCTGAAAACTAGTCTAGCTTGAGCTCACTTGAACCGATTTAAAACTGGCCCGAATCAGGCAAAACTACAAGCAGCTAAAACCGTAACCCAAAGCTAGTTTTTACAGGATCTCAACTTTATAGTTTTATTAAGCATCGAAAAAGTCTGGCTAGATGACCTGTTCTTAGTGGGATATAATAAAATGTCACTATAACCATCCTAATGGGAAAACTATGGCTTAACCTTACTCACAGAGCCATGCAGAGTGTTCAAGCATAGAGAAACCTATACACCTGTTGATTAAAGCTCCTTGACTTGGCACATCATGCTCGCTCTGTGAACCCTAGAATGAGATGAACTAATTAGACATAGGATAAGGCATGCAACCTGGGGCAAAGCCTTGAATCATGCAACAACACATGAATAAACTAAAACACACTAATGAAGCTAATTAGTTATGCCATTATTACTATTAAGTTGATTAATTACCATTAAGAAAACTTATTGGTACAGTAAGGATTAATCAAACTAAACCCTAATTAAAACCACATCTGGAATTCTTAGGGCTATCCAATTTTGATATATTTTCTACCCATCTAAATAGTTCGGCTAAAAATTAGTAGGATTATTCCTAATGGGCTAAGGTATAACCCTAATTTTTCTAGTTGTCTGGACTTATGGGCTCTCTGAGTTTCAAGGTTTATCTATCTATTGGGCTATTTTTGGATTTCATGGGGCTGACCTACACGCCTACTTGATGGGATTGGTTCATGGGTTTCTAGTGGACCTAAATCCTAGGGAAAAGTCCTCTTGGTTCCTAACATCATGGGCCTAGTCTCAAGAAAATATTAGACCTAAAATCTATCTGGGCATTCCTAGAAAAATCGAGGATTATGGGTTCAATTCTCAAGAATTTTGAGACTTAGCCAACATAGATAAGTGGAAAATTACTAATGAATTGAGAGGTATATAATGGGCCTAAATTTTCTCATGGGACTAAAGGGATCCTATTGGGACGCTTGTGCAAAATTCCAAGCAATTTTGTACCCAATAACCCTATAACTCAAATTTTTTAAAGAATGACAGAGATTAGGGTTACCAATTTTTAGCACATTCCAAAAAAGAAATTTAATTACTCATAAATGAGCAGAGATTAAGCTTGATTTTGGTAGGTTTGTAATTGACACTTAGTGGGGCTCAACATAATTTTATTATGATTTTAAAAGGCTTCTTAATGGTTGATTTTACTTACCCTACGGCAACCATCAACACAGTCCCTCAAAGGAGAGTGTGTGTAGTCCTTGATTACACATGATGTCATGCCTTTAATGACATCTTTTTAGAGTGAACTTTTAGGGATGAGTAGCTATTACCTATATCTACACATGAGAAAATGCACTTGCACAAAAACTAATTGGGATATAAAAATCACACAAAGAGCATCACAAATCAGGCATAAAACCAGAGCAACTTATACATGACATTTATAGCATGATCAAGACATGATATTGTAATATAACATATATAACATGTAACATCCCGATTTGGCCTGTAGACCAACTAAATTGAACTAATAAATTTCAGAATACTAATTCATAACCCATTAAAATGGATTATTGACATAAGTACCTAACCACTCAAGCGACAATACCTAATGTGTAGACAATACCACAAAGCATCAAGACACCTATGGTTTAGCTCATCCAATTTACACATCCTATCTGAGTCAAATTTACAAAAGAAACTAAGGTTTTGGAGGAAAAATCTAGATGAGTCTCCCATATAAATAGGATGATAGAAAATTTTCACAACCTGTATAATTATCATTTAATCACAAAATAGTCTGAGATATATTGCATAATATTATTTAACATTCTTATAACAATTCTATGGTATTACGCCACATCCCCAACTAATTCAAATCGCCTTTAGCATAGATTTCACATTTATCATATTGTGGGCTTGCTTGTCATCACATGGGCCTTTCTCGTGCAATCACATTAATCACAGAAGCCCCTCCAACCCCTGCTCCATCTTCACTTCGTGTACATATACAAGTAACATGGTTTCGCGTACATAGATATTTATTTACCATTAGTTCTAGGATTTTAGGGTTTGGATTAATCTGCACAAGATATGTTGCGTACCCCAGAATATTTCGTCTACAAAATAGAGGAAGCATAGTTAGGGACACCAAAGCTAACAAATAGTCATAATATCATATCACAAGGGCGCAACTGGCATGGGCCACAACATAAGTCTTAAGGCCACATGACAACGTCATCACATCACATGAATCATAGTCTCAAAACATCAACACAGAAGAGCCAAATAGATATCCAATAGATAACAAGGTCCCCAAGGGACACAACACAGCAACCGAAAGCCCACAACACCAAAACACTTGCCCAACATCAACCATGGCTATGTAGCTACACTGGCCAATGCCAAACCTACTCACCTACATTGTAAGATCCCTCAACTTAGTCCCACATCTAATACCTACTGGGAGAAGATCCTGTTTATAAGTGGGAATGGACTAGAGATCTTTAACTTCCGGGGTACCCATTTTAAAGAAATGACTTAGCCCATTACGTTGCACTTTGGGCTGTGTCATTACAAATGGTATCAGAGCCGACCTGGTTCCGTGTTAGATGGTGGGCTGGATTAGAAACGTTGGCTAGGCAGCCGGTCATGGGCCAAAAAGGTCGTGGGCTGGGGCTAACAACGGGCCAAGAATAGGTATTTCGAGGATGAAATTTCCTAAGGTGGGTGGATTGTAAGATCCCTCAACTTAGTCCCACATCTAATACCTACTGGGAGAAGATCCTGTTTATAAGTGGGAATGGACTAGAGATCTTTAACTTCCGGGGTACCCATTTTAAAGAAATGACTTAGCCCATTACGTTGCACTTTGGGTTGGGTCGTTACATACATAACATAAGAAAATGTGCCAATAACAGGTGTCGCTGAGTCCCAAATAACTAATAGAGAAAATCTCAATACTTGTAAATGGATAAAGTAGTTATCCACGAGGAACTAAAAAGAAACAATAACTCCTCCACCACACACTAATCATAAGGAAGGGCCAAAAAGACCTAATCATAATCATTGATAATCCATACATATGGACCGGACAATAGCTTAGGTGACATGTAGGTAATACAAGCAATATGACTTAACTAATAATCATTGCAGCACTGTGTGATTCAGATATACTCAATAGAGGTAACAAAACAAATACTACTAAAATATACATTACATGTAGGTAGTAATCTAATATCATATATAAGACCGACACTGAGCACCACAGGTGGGTACTAACTAACCTCCTCTGTGATGTCACACATCCCATCCATCTCACAAGTCAAAATCTGAAGAGCACCACAGGTGGGTACTAACTAACCTCCTCTGTGATGTCACACATCCCATCCATCTCACAAGTCAAAATCCGAAAAAGTAATATGTATATTAAGTCTGGGCATGGACATGTCATATAGCACTAAAGTGCGACTTTAAACTGGATGTCGTAATCTGAATAAAAATTCATCAAGGGATCTCATCCTTGAGGTATTATTAATCCATAAGATCAATTAGATGACTCGTAGGTATTGAAATCCAATAAAATGCCACTAACTACGTTCTATGATATAATCAAATCATTTGAGCCAAGCATAAGAGAGACCTAACAGACATGAGGTGAGCTCCTTGTCCTATTGCGATAAACCCAACTCGGAGCAGCCTAGCGATGCGGACAGCTATACACTCCGATATGATGAATGCATGCAATATATGAACAATCATAAATAGAGCAAGGATGCATGACATGCAACGGAAATTAAATAAACACACATTAATCTCACATGATTTGATAATCAACCTCGTACGTGTAATCTGATATCGTGCAATAAACCATCTATTGAAATAATATATGCAACGTCGATATATTAGAAACATCAACTGGGCTTCAACCCAAAAATTGAGATATCAAAACTTGTCAACGTGTTTAGAGATCTAGATACCTTGAGATATCCCAATATACTAAACAATCATACTTATCTGAATAATGATTAAAATAATCTGATTTGGTTGATAAATTAGTTAGCAACCCAATGGTTAAATCAGAGAGGCGAATTGGGATTTGGAACTTGAAAGATGCCGAATCGAACGAATTTGACTGGCTCGTGAAAAGTGTATCGTAATCACCCAACCCAACTGTACAAATAATAATTTTTATTGATTAAATCTTTTATCATCTAATCAATTAATTAATTTCACTGTGAAATAAATTAAGAACACACAATTGGTTCATTTAAAATTTAAACAAGCATGAAAATTATTATTACGATGCTTATTTAATTAATTGGTAATTGGCACGAGATCTGGCAACTCGAACGTGACCTAAATTTTATAAAGTTCACATCTTTTTATTGTTATAACCTTTATTAGGTAATTTAAAAAGTGTTTGATTGCATACAATCATCAAATACACAATACACAATCTAATCAACAATAGTGGTGCAAACTTTATACAAAAATCAAATATTTGTAATAATCTAACATGTAAAATGTAGTGAATAATGGACTGAGATTAGAGGGGGGGGCAAGGTTGCCTTGCAAGTTCCCTACATACGCAAACACACTTAGCCGTGCAAAGAAAAAGAGGGAGAAAGAATAGGAAGGAAAGGGGAAAGGGGAAAGAAGGAGGGTGAGGAAGGAAAAAGAGTCCATGAGGCTTCTAACACATGACTAGGGTTTAGAATACGTCAAGGATGCATGAGACACGACTTTGATGTGACACATGACCCTAGGCTAACTAAACACCTGAAACATTAAGGGCACGACTAGGCAATTGGGGCCAACCAGATAAAAGTCAATGGCGGACGCACCCATTGCCCAAGTCCACAACAACACACAAGAACCATTTTGTGCCTTCCCAATCGAACACGACCACCTAAACTCTTTCCAAGTTGAACCAAAGCTACATGAGTCAAGAACAAAATACAACAAAGAGCACATTTTTCTAATGTCAAATGAGTGAGATATTGAAGATCTAACGCAAATGGGTCATGTATGGTGAAGTGCATGACCATATTAACATGTACAGATCATAACTCATGGTACATATACAAGAAAATCATGCAACCAAGATTAAATGAAACTAGAAGGACTAAGTTACAACCTAGAGCAAGCTTAACACACAAAAAAATCACAAACAGTAAGCAACACACCTAACCAAAATGAAGGAAAACCAGGGAGATGCACATACCATCAAAGAGATGGAAGCCAAGGAGAAGAGAAGCTTCCAAGGCCTTGGGTGGATGGATGAAGATCCTACAGCTGGTGGAGTATGCAAGGGAGGGAAGGGAAAGCACTGGAGGTGAAGTGGATGAAGAGATAGGAAGAGTGAAAGGCTGGAAGAGAAGAGGAGATGGGGTTTAAAAGGGGAGGGAAATTAGTCCTAGCTCAAAGGCTCTAGCATTGCAGGCTATCCTCGTGGACCAATGATGAGCTGACATTCACCTGCCATGAAGTGACATGTTGAAGTGCAAGGGCGCCTTGCCGTTGCAAAGGCACTAACAGATTTGGCGCAAAGATACTCGGAGAGTGCAAGGGCACTGGTGCCTAAAACAGAAGCCTAATTCAGCTAAGGGCTGGCTCAAGGGCACCTTTGCACCCATCCTTTAGCAAAAAACATATGATTTTTCACACACGTACACCAAAAACAAGCTCGCACACACATGGGATGCAACTAGACATGCGAGAACACAGTTTTAGGGTTTATCAACAACACCCAACATGCAAAGAGAGAAAGAAGAAAGCCGAGACAACCGAGGGTATCTAACACCGGGACGACTAGTGTCTGGGTGAGCAAATAATATATCATACCTTATAACATATCATTGGTTAATAAATACTAGTAACATGATACTTGGGTCGGTTCACAAACAAACCAACACAAAACCAAGACGTAAATGACCCGGGTTTTATAGAGGAGGCTAAGGATAGAGATCACGGGCTCATCGAGTCGGCTGATGAGAGAGAGCAACTTACAAGAGATTGGTGGATGTCGAGGCTGATAGACAAAATGAGATCATACTTAGTTAGATGTTTCTTATAGTTAAAGATGCTCATTGTGGCCGTAACAAGCCACCTACAGTGCGCTGTCACAGACCTAAGCATCCTACTTATCATTCTCTTTGAGGTTGTATTTGACTTATGTATTAATCATATTTGACATATTGATGTATTTGATAAATGATTTTTATTATATGTATTTGCAATTTATGATGATCCATATGGTTATGAAGTATCTAAAAAAATTATTATAATTACCATGTTATTAGTTATTATGTTTGATAGGTGATTGGAAAATTTAAAAAATTCAATTTACATCAAATTTGCAATCACCTTGTAACCATGTTGCAACTATTTTGCAACCAGATTATCTGGTTGCAAATAATTGTGAGTGACTTCAAACCAACTAGTCACCATGTTTACAACTTGATTAGCAACTGGCTGTCAAGTTGCAAAACTTTTGCAACCGTGTTTACGACTATGTATGCGGTTCCAAAATTTGAAAGCGAAATGAGATGGGCCTTTTCGGTTTCAAATTTTGAGATAGGACATCTTCAAAGTTGCAAAAGTTATTAGTGTCTATTAAAGATTAAGAACTTGGCGAGGTTACCATTGACGATTATAAATGAATCTCAACAAAAGATTCACCTTTTTCAATCCACACAATTTTCCTTTCTCTCCTCGTGACCTTTTTTCTCCAAAAACCAAAAATCATAGAAGAAAAGCGTCTAACGTCGTTTTTATTCCTTTCACACCAAACGAATCTACAGAATCTTTGTTTTTGCCTAAAATAGGGTTGTAATTTCATGTATTTTCGGAGGAGGGGCAACCCAACATGACAATCAAACAGCCATGTACATTGCCTACAATCCTGTTTTTCATGAAAGGACTAACCGTTAAATTCAAGAGATAATGAAAGGGAAGTTGATTCAATTAAAGCATGTCAGAACAAGAAAATAATTGGCAGATATTCTCACTAAGGCTCTACCTAAGTCATAGTATGAAGAAACTCTCAAGGTATGACAGATTAACACTCACCCATAGCTTGAGGGGAGTATTGAGATGATTATATTTAATGTTTTGGTATCTTATTATGTGTGTCAAGTTGTCTTTGACTAGGTCTCATTCTATCTAAGTTTGAATGTTAATGGCAGATACTTTAGAGATAAGGCCTCATATTTCATGGGGTTGTTGCAAGTACTTCTTGTCTATATAATGAGAATAGAATAACATGGTCAAGTATTCTTTTTGGATTCACCACTTTTCCTACTAATATCCCTATGCTAGAAATCATGTTTTTCAACCGTGGTTACAATAAATTGTGTTGAACAAGGAACAAGGAAATGATTGCATTTGGAATGATGAACATAACTGGCTCTTGCACCTCTTGTTGCTTAATTGCAGGTAATTTTATTAGATATATCCTTGGTAAATCATTGATATGTTTGCTAGGAAAAGATCATAAAATGATACCATTTCAAAAGGTCTATGAATTCAAAAATGATCCCTTCAAAAAATTACCCCAACAAGTGGAATTCAAAATGATCCATTTCAAAAGGTCTGTGAAGATGAAGGTATTATCAAACACTTTACTGTCAGAAATACACCACAACAGAATGGGGTGGCAGCGCGAATGAATCGAACCTTGCTAGAGAAGGTTCGGTGTATGTTGTCCAATGCTGGGTTGGGCAAAGAATTTTGGGTTGAAGCTTTGGTATATGCTTGTCACCTTATTAATCGTTTACCATCTACTGCTATTGGTCGCAAAACTCCGTTGGAGAAATGGTTTGGAAAACTTGCTACATATTAT
Source organism: Piper betle (assembly GCA_033002965.1). Lineage (NCBI taxonomy): Eukaryota > Viridiplantae > Streptophyta > Magnoliopsida > Piperales > Piperaceae > Piper > Piper betle. The sequence goes on along the minus strand of JAURVB010006057.1, from coordinate 6,496 downwards.
AATTCCTTACATGTTTTTGGTTCCACTGCATATTACCATGTTAAGGAGTCAAAGCTGGATCAAAGAGCAAATAAGGCAATATTTATGGGGATCACCTCTGGAGTGAAAGGCTATCGTCTTTGGTGTCTAGAAACAAAGAAAGTAATCTTTAGCAGGGATGTTACCTTTGATGAATCTACCATGTTGAGAAAGGTGACTTTTGAAAATATGAAGCAGACAGATGGTACTCCCAAACAGGTGGAGTTTGATGGCAACAGAATTGTCCAAGCAGATGCAGAAACTGATGATGACTCTCCTATGGTAGAAGAAGAGTCAAATGAAGAAGAGGTTCAGACCCAAGAACCTCCACATCAACATGAATCAATTGCACAAAGGAAGGGAAAGAGAACCATTAGACAACCTGCCCGCTATGCTGATATGGTCTCTTCTACATCACCAATTGCAACTGATGATGTTCCTGCCACTTATAATGAAGCAGTTCAAAGTTCAGAACAAGAAAAGTGGAGGATTGCCATGAAGGAAGAAATGCATTCCCTTCAAAAGAATCAGACATGGAAACTAGCTAGTCTTCCGAAGGGAAAGAAGGCAATTGGGTGCAAATGGGTATATGCAAAGAAAGATGGATTTCCTGACAAGGATAATGTTTGCTACAAAGCAAGATTGGTGGCTAAAGGCTACGCTCAGAAGGAGGGAGTTGATTATAATGAAGTATTTTCTCCAGTTGTAAAGCATTCCTCCATCAGAATTTTATTGGCTTTGGTGGCACAGTTGGATTTGGAACTAGTTCAGATGGATGTAAAAACTGTATTTTTACATGGAGACTTGGAAGAGGAAATCTATATGTCTCAGCCAGATGGATTCAAAGTTGCTGGAAAAGGAAAGATGGTGTGCAAATTGGACAAATCGCTATATGGATTGAAGCAATCTCCGAGGCAGTGGTACAAGCGATTTGACAAGTTCATGATAGGGCAGAAGTACTCGAGAAGCAAATATGACCACTGTGTGTACTTGCGCAAGCTACAAGATGGATCTTATATATATCTTCTTCTTTATGTTGATGATATGCTGATAGCTTCTAGGAGTCAGACAGAAATTGAGAAGTTAAAGACTCAATTGAATAGGGAGTTTGAGATGAAGGATCTTGGTGAAGCAAAGAAGATTCTCGGCATGGAGATATCCAGAGACAGGAAATTGGGGAGGCTTTGTTTGTCTCAGAAAGAATATCTGAGGAAGGTACTAAAATGTTTTGGCATAAATGAGAAGTCAAAACCAGTTAGTACACCACTTGCTCCTCATTTTAAGCTTAGTGCTTCCATGTCACCAAAGAATGATGCAAAATGGGAATACATGACAAAAGTACCGTATGCAAGTGCTGTTGGTAGCTTGATGTATGCAATGGTATGTTCGAGGCCCGATATTTCACAGGCAGTTGGGGTTGTGAGCAGGTATATGCATGATCCTGGAAAGGAGCATTGGCAAGCTATGAAATGGATTCTACGGTATATTCTGAATACCTTAGATGTTGGATTAGTATTTCAGCAGGATGATAAAGATGGTCAGTATGTAGTTGGGTATTGTGATTCTGACTACGCTGGTGATTTGGACAAGCGACGATCAACTATTGGTTATGTGTTTACTTTTGCAAAAGCACCAGTCAGTTGGAAGTCCACCTTATAGTCAACAGTGGCTTTGTCTACTATAGAGGCAGAGTATATGGCAATTACAGAGGCTGTAAAGGAGGCAATTTGGCTTCAAGGGTTGCTTGGTGAACTAGGAATGGAACAAAAGCACATCAAAGTGCATTGTGACAGTCAGAGTGCTATTCATTTAGCAAAGAATCAGGTTTACCATGCAAGGATGAAGCACATCGATGTTCGATATCATTTTGTACGAGAGATTCTAGAAGAAGGTGGAGTCATAATCTAGAAGATTTCAGACCACTGAGAACCCTGCTGATATGCTGACAAAAGTGGTAACTGCGGTCAAGTTTAAGCATTGTTTAGACTTGGTCAATATTGTTACAAATTGAAAGATGGAGTTTGCAACACTACTGAAAGTTGGATTTGTGAGAGAATTGTATGAAATTTTGTCAAGGTGGAGAATTGTTGTATGACAAAATCCCACATCGGGATGTTGGGGATATGGGAGGAGTCCTCTCCCTATAAAAGGGGCTCCTCCCCCTTTGGTTTAACCAATCCCAAAATCCCTTCTCTTCTTCTATTGGCAATTTGTTCTTTTCTCTCTTTTGTAATATTTCTTTGATTATTGAAATATTATTTTTGTAATATCCGAGGACATAAGCCTCGTTAAATTCTAGTTTTCTTTTTTATGTCTATTTAATAGTTATTGTTGGGTATAGTTGTTGTTAATTATTGTGCTATTAAAATTACTTGTCTTGATAAAATTCTGTCTAGGAGTTGGTTTTAAGCGGATTAGTGTCCCACCACACTTTCCTGAGAATTTTATCTTGGCTCTTGGGTGATTTTTAGTACAATTATTTTCACGCTAGTCACTTAGATAATAGTTCTCAAAGTGAACTAGTTATCTTTAGTGGACATTAACCCCGTTGTGCACAACAATATATATATATATATGCTATGGTGCACTGCCATCTTTTGGCAAAGCACCATGCGCTGCAATCTGGGCCGTTGGATCGCAATCCAACGGCCCAGCGCACCCTACCGAAATACCCCTCCCCACAGTCTGCCGCCCGCCCCTGCCATTCGGCCGAGCCCCGCCGCGGCCCATGCGGCCGACTCCCTCCGCAGCCTGCCCGCCGGACCTCTCCAAGCCGCGCCCCTCGGCGGCGGCCCCCTCTGCCACCGCAGATCCACCCCCCTCCCGCCCCTTGCTCCAGCCCGCCGCCTCCCCGGCCACCACCCTCTGCCCCTCGCCACCGCCATCCACCACCACCCCCGCCCCTAGGCCAAGGGGGGTATTTCGGCATGGTGCGCTAGGCCGTTGGATCGCGATCCAACGACCCAGATTTGCAGCGCATGGTGTGCTGCCAAAAGATGGCAACGCACCATAACATACCTCGATATATATATATATATATATATAATAAGAATGTAAAGAAGAAGAAGAAATAGGAGGTAAGAGCCTGGGTGAGTACAAGGTTAACAGGAAGAAGATAAAAGAAAGCTTGTATTGTGTTAATTTTATGAGTCTTGAACTTCAATCTTTAAGACCAGTCCAGTCTCTAGAAATTAGGATAGCTCTCTTATTGTCTGGGTTTGCTACTTTCATTTCTCTGCTTTCTTTTTTATTGCCCTGTGTTTTCAAGTTAGGTGAAAAGTGCAACTAATGGCTTTAAAATTTTATCATTTAATGAACAAGTCGTTTGCTAGCCATGAAAACATATTGTACACCATTTAATATAATTTGTTCTTTCTTTTTTGCTGAAGGAATGAGAAATGATTTGTAATGAGTTTTGTCCATCACCTATTCATCTTGTAAAAATCACCATGAAATGATATTGTGTTCGATTGCTAGTTATTGTTAGGTATAGTTGTTGTTAATTATTATGCTATTAAAATTACTTGTCTTCATAAAATTCTGTCTAGGAGTTAGTTTTTAAGCGGATGCGGATTAGTGTCCCACCACACTTTCCTGGAAATTTTATCTTGGCTCTTGGGGTGATTTTTTTAGTACAATTATTTTTACGCGAGTTACTTGGATAATAGTTCTCAAAGTGAACTAGTTATCTTTAGTAGACATTAACCTCACTGTGCACAACAATTGGTATCAGAGCTTGGTTGGTTTTGGTGTTGCCTCAATTTGCCTCACGATTTGTCAGCTAGTCCGAATTTGTGTCTCCTAATATATTGGCTGGTCCGAATTTGGTGTCTCCCGAAACTTCAATATAATATATGGACCCCAGCATGTGGTGAGGGGGAAATGTACCAGCCTAAATAAGTCTTATGAAACTTCACTATAACATGTTAGCCTCGCATATGGTGAAGGGGAAATGATTTGGATAGTATGATATGTGTGTGGGGGGCGGGGGGGGGATTGTTGGGTTTATCACACATCATATTTAGAGGCAACTGGTGACTTGTAATATAGGCTAATGAGAAAGCCTTATTCCTTGAGCTAACTTTTAATTTGCTTTTAGATTAAACGAGGTCTCGTGAACCTGTTGCAAGTCGGCCCAACATGGTGAAAGGTGGTTTGGATTTTACTTCATTGCAATGGATGAGATAACAGATAATCTTATTGGTACTGAATATCCTAAAAATGGAGCCAAAGATATTAAAAGTCCCTGGATGATTGATTTCCTGTTTGTGATTAGCTTTGTAGGGCTGTTCAGTTTTGTTCCCCTTCGGAAGGTAGAGTTTAGAATAAGAATGTGGTAGACATTTTTTCTCATGAATTAGCAATGCACTGCTGCCTTCATACTTAAGTTTTTGCAGGTGATGGTTTTGGATTACAAGCTTACTTACCCCAGTGGTACAGCGGCACCTTTGTTGATAAACAACTTCCGCAAAAATGTGGAGCAAAACTTGCTGGGTATGCATTTTCACTTAAATAAATAATATTAAATGTAATTGATGATTTAGTGTAAAACATTTCTTATGCATTCAATCTCTGTATTTATCGAAGGTTTATCAAAATTGCTCATAAATAAATGTCACTTCTGTTTTAGCTGTATCAGTGCAGAAAACAAGTTCTATGACTTGGCAAATATCTAGCTATTAGCTTTCTCTACCCCACATTAAGAAGAATCTATTGCAAAACATGCCCATGCCCATACAAATCAATTCATTCACTATGCCAACCTGCTCCCACTGTCGCAGAGGCTGCATCTTTGGCGATTCACAAGGCTGGTCGATCGACTATAGATGTTCCTGCCGCTTGCACAGGCTTCGTCGCCCGATAGCACAGGAGATGAAGGTGATTGGGCAACAATGGTATGCTTCATGTTTGTTTGACTTCTATTATTCACGTTTCTTTTTTTATATGCTTTGTTTATTGTTTCATTGTTTCACGGCGATGCAGTAGATTGTAGCTTCTTACAAGGTCTGAAAAAATCTATTTTTAAAATTATATATACAAATATTTTTCATATTTTTTTAGGTTTACTTCAACTAATTAGTCATCTAGACATTCTTAGTTTTCTTCTTTTCTTTTTCTTTTCTTTTTATTTCTTTTTTTTATGCAACCATATGACTATTTGGATGGTCCTATGAATCCGAGGTTGTTTCATTTTGATGAATTTATCTGAGTGTTCTTTTTTGTATTTTGTATATTAGAGTGAATTATGTGCTTGAATTTTGAATACTGAACTACATGTATTGTGCTTCTTTTTAATTAATGTGTTTGTTAATTTGGTCATCCAAATGTTTTTTCCATTTTTGTGCTAAAATTGGCATTGTGCTTAAAACGTGAATACTAATAATAACTATTTAAACTTATATTTTAATAAACCCTTTTTGTAATTAGGAAGAAAGAAAGATCACTTAGAAGCTTGATAAAATGAATATTAAGGACTATTCAACAGAGTGCAGCGCAAAACCTGCTGATACCTATTAGACTTGCTGAAGTGCCATTGTAATAATTGGCACATCATTGCTTTTCATTGAGATTCATAGACCTCTAATGTACTGCATTCGTTTTGCAGGTTATAGTTAATTCTATAATGCAAACGTTGGATGCGATGGTGGTTAAATCTAGAAGACTAGACTATGGCGGTTGTCCATAGTTTGTCCTGGTGATGTATTTAACAGATTTGCTTATGTACTGAACTACTTGATAAGCATCAACACCTATTAAGTGCAAAGCCTAATTCAGTGTTGATTTTGGGAAGGATAGTGGAAGAGGAAGTGCCTGGGAAGGGGAGGCGAAAGGCCGTAAGAAGATGGCTGCATATTACTTCCCCAATGGCTTAGTGGTGACAGAGAGGAAGGAGCAGATTACTTGGTACAATTTTGTCTGGAAGTCAAGCATTCCCATGCACTCTAAGCATTGACAACCCAACAATAGAAGGAACACATCAAAGAACCCACCCCTTTAACTACAAGCCCTCCAACAACCATTGACGATGAATCGAACTTGGTTGTGCCATTTTGGTATTGCTTATGATGTATGCGGTAAGTGATCATCCATAGATTACTTTTCTGGGTGTTGTTTTAGCTTAACTTTTTAATAAACAACGTTCAGCTAATCAATTTACTCGTCCTAGTCTTTTTTGGATATTCTTTTATTCTTCTTTATTTCTTTACCCGTGTGATAATTTTATATAAGTTTCCATCGTTTAGGTTTTTCAAATTGCTATTATCTCCCATTCCTTTTTAAAATCGCAATTGTCACACGCATAATTGTTTAGTGAATAGACTTTGGCAAAAATATAAAAAGTAAGATAAGGGTGCAACGATTAAAAATGATTGATTTAAGGCTAACTTTATTTGATAGATATAATCAAGTGAGCGAATGATACGGCTGAGTCAGTTGCAAGCTTGGGTGAAATTCTATATGATATAAGTGACAAAATTAT
>JAURVB010006056.1:0-27895 GCA_033002965.1 Piper betle | reverse complement strand
GTAGGGTTGCTAATTGAGCGAGCCAGCTCGTGGGCATTTAGCGTTCGGCTCGGCTTGACTCGACTCGAAACTCGACATTTAAATGCTCGAGCTCGAACTCGACTCGAACTCGAATCTTACTAGCCGAGCTTGAGCAAGGTCGTGTTCGACTCGTCTCGACTCGGTTATAACTCGAACTCGACTCGAATTTGACTCATAGCTCGACTCGAACTTGACTCGATAAAATAATATAATAATATAGTTTTATATTATATTATATTATATTTATTTATTTATTTTTATATATATATACACACACAATATAATAAAAAAGAAGTGAGATAGTTGAGATGGTAAGTATTCAAGTTGGTGACCTTAAGGTTGTGGGTTCAATCCACATTGAGTGCATTTTTTTTCAAGTGAGGGACTTTTGACTTTTAGTCGAGCCGGTTTCGAACTCACGAACGAGCCGGGTTCGAGCTAGGAAAAATTAAACAGTTGAAGTGTATTCGAGCACGAGTCGAGCTTGAACATATAAAAGATATTCGAGTCGAACTCGAGTATATATGTTCAAAACTCGTTCGATCTCGAGTCGAGTTCAAACGAGTTTCGAACTATTCGAGCCGAGTTCGAACACAAGTCGAGCTCGGCTCGCTCGCTCAATTAGCACCCCTAAATATGGGTACGCAACCGAAATGTTAACCGTCATCAACCAAATCATCACAACAGTTGATGATACCTATGACGTTTATGGAACAATTCAAGAATTAGAGTTGTTCACATCCGCCGTTGAAAGGTACGTGTCGATGCATGTCCTCAAGAGCCACATTTAGCTCCGCCCGGGAGCAACGCCTGTACGTCTCCATCGTCGATCATCCTGGGAATCGACGATGGAGACGCACAGCATCTCCACACGCGTCGCTCCCGGGAGGAGCTAAAATTTTTTCCGTCTTCAAATATTGTTCGTATATATAATTTAAATCACAATTAATATTACGATGCGTGCATAATTGTGTGATACATTTTTAATTTAATCTTAATTAAGGTGGGATCTTAAAGCACTTGAAGAGCTCCCAGAGTACATGAGGCGATGCTATATGGTCATCTTCAACTTTACTAATGAGATGGCATACACAACCCTCAAGCTGCAAGGGCACAACATTGTACCTTACCTAAGCAAATTTGTAAAGTCATTTATCTTGATCTTCCCCTCCCCCTTTTTTGGGTCACAAGTAGTAGAAACTTTATCTTAACGTACAACTACAAATGGTGTGACTTGCAGTGGACAGATTTATGCAAAGCATACTTCCAGGAGGCAAAGTGGTTTTATGAAGGCCACAAACCAACTTTTGATGAATATATGAACAATGCTTGGAAAAGCCATCTCTGGGCCATTGATTTTGTCGTGTGCATTCTTTTTGATGAACCATGAAATAACGAAGGAAAGACTTGTCCTACTGGACAGCTACCCTGATCTTATACGAACATCGTCTTATGCCTTTCGTCTTCTTGATGACCTTGGGACCGCAAATGTATGTATATTTTGCAATTATTACCAGCTTTCACTTGTGCAAAAGTACCGTATATCAACACACACATATATTACTGATCATTCAAAAACAATATTATTGTCACAGGACGAGCTAGCAAGGGGGGACGTGTTGAAGGCAGTCCAATGCTACATGAATGAGAAAGGAGTCTCAGAACAAGCTGCTCGTGAGTACGTAAAATATGAAATTAGTGAATCATGGAAGAAGCTGAACAGGCATTTCATACTAGGCTCCATGTTCCCAAGAGCGCTAGTAGTAAGTTCAATGGATGTTCTACGAATATCACAGTGGTTCTACGCATATGGAGATGGGTTTGGATCCCAGAGGGATAGGACATTTGATGTTTTCAAGTCCATTGCGATCGAGCCAATTGATGGGGTGGCATATGAATAGCAACAGGACTACATGGAAGGCGCTCATCTTCGAGCTTGCTGGTTTACTATATATTAATTAATAATTAATTAATTATGTGGACCATCGCGAAACTTATTAATTACTAAATAACGTGTGTGCATGCATGCATGCAGCTTATTGATATACTCCTTTTGCTCAATATCTTTAAAATTTCTGTATCAACATGTCAACACACATGTATTACTGTTCAGTCTGTCATTTATAAAAAAATATTAATTTGGTCCACTCGAGAAGCTGTTCAATGAAAGGTGATGAGTTGATATAATACTACCAACAATATCAAAGAGCTAGACCTAATAAGTAATAACTAGTTCGCATGAGAAAGACATATAAGAAAACAAAAGACACGAAAAGGCCTGCCACCGGCAACATATACATCTTACCTCTTGTCGGACCGATCATCTATTATTCCTATTCTTATTAATAAGAGGAGAACAAAAAATTTATCCTAAATGAAAAATAAGAGATTTAATTAATAAAAATAGATCAAAATTAAAAGATAAATCAAATTATTATATAGTTTATCTTTTCAATTAAAATTTATTTTTAAAATTAGAATCTGTCTTATTATTCAACGGAGGTTATATAAAATTAGAGTCTATTTCTAATACAAGCAGCACATAGTGATATTGTACTCTCACCCAATGCGAAAATGTTTCTTTTACATATTTTTTAATATTCACTAAGTTTATTACAAATAAAGTCTAATTAATTAAAAATCTATCTCCTTGATCACAAATAGAAAACTGAATCTTGCTCATCGATTATTATATATATATGGGAGAGTTCATTCAATTTTATGTCTATTTTATTATATTTTATAATATTTTTAAATTAATATATTCTTTTGGAAAATAAATTAAATTGAGAAGGACGTTAAATTGTTACTTTAGAAGAAGAGAAAAAACCAGCTACGTCTTCAAGGGGATAGCCAGTGTCTGGTAAGCCCGTAATTTTTGAATATCATCAAAAGGGAAAATATGTTAAAATACAAAATGATGACTTTATAAAGGAGAAAACGTGGGTAGGTTTTGGGGGAAAACGTTAATGGTAGGTTTTTAATTATTACAGAAATGCCATTCTGGCAATAACACAATTTTTTTAATCACAATCACTTTTAAAAACGCTTTACTTATGTCTTTAATTTGAGCTCGATATATTTTTTACAGTTAGACACTTCTCTTAAGTTAGAGGTAGACATCTATGTTTAGGAAATACATATATTTATACTTATCTTAGAAGTCGATTGTAGTCATGTTTATTAATTTTATATCCAATAACTTGGTGTAATTTATGTATATTAATTTTTCATTGCTTATATGTTTATCTTATGAATGTTGATGTTTTTCATGATTTTACATATTTCTCTTATTGATGTCATTTTTTCGTGCTCTTATTGATGTCATTTTTAGGGGTGTAAACAAGCCAAGTTAGCTCGCGAGCATTTTACGCTCGGCTCGGTTCGGCTTGAATTCGTGCTCGTTAATTTTGTGCTCGAAAAAATATTTGGCTTGAAATGGATAGTTCGTTGAACAACAAACAGAACTTGAGCTAAAGAGTGTTCGGCTTGGCTTGGCTTGAAACTCAAGCTCGATGTGTTCAAACTCAAAAAAATACTCGGCTCGTCAATACTATTAAGGTCACATTGAACTTATATAGTCTTGGAAACAAATTTTGATCCGGTATAAGTCAAGTACGAGCCAACACAAACATTCGCTCAGCTCGGCTCGGCTTGGCTCGAAAATATAATGAGCCAAATATGAGCCAAGCCTAAACACTATAAATTTTGGACGAGCTCATCTCGGCTCGTTTATATCAAAGCTCGTCAAGCTTTCAAATATGTTTGTTAAAAATTATATCAAATTCAAACATAGGCCTGCCCTACTCGGCTCGTTTACACCCCTCATCATTTTTATTAATTTTTCAAGAGTTTTTTGCATGCTTATCATATATTCTAATAACTCATTCTAGTGGTGTCTTACTGACGTTATCATCATATACTTCGGCACACATGACACATATGGTTCATAACACAAGACCGGCCTCGGCTCGGTACGGGTGTTCTGAAATTGACCCGACTAAAAATAACGATCAAACCAGCAGGTTCAAACTATAAAACCTTGACTCGAGTCACGAGCTTTACAACCATCCCTCCTTATAAAGATTTTGTCCTCAAAATTTAAAATCAAGGATGCTTCACTCTCATAGCTATCTACTAAATCTGAAATCTGAGGCGGGATACGTGTATACCTGTCACGTCTACCATATCCTCCACTGCGTTAGCAATTGTGGATGTGTCCATCCTCACTGCCCATGGTGGTGCTGAAGTGGACAGGTCTACTAGTAGTGTTATCCGCATTCCTCTCTAATCCAAAGTTGTATGTTCTTGTTCTATCATGCCAGCCATCATTCCTCTCTGATTCACACCTCTTTGTTGCTGTCTTTGTGACTACTGACCACTGTTTTGCTGTCCCTGCCCTTGGTTCTGTTGGCCTCTTTGTTGTTACAATGGGGTAGCTGGAAGCATTAGTCATTGTAGCGGTGCTGGAATGGCTAGCTGTTGTCGCTAAGCAGTCAAACATTCTACTGCCCGATGTCTTGGTTGACCACATCTAAAGCATGCGTCTGTACTTGCTCTGCATATTCCTCCATGATGGCATCCACACTTTTGACATGTTGGGTGTCTATTCTCTTGAACTTGTCCATCCATGGCTCTCATTGCAGCAGGAGCATCTATCTGACATCTCTGTTGTGTTCCCTCATCCGATTGATATTGTTGAGGGTGCAGTTGTCTCTGATCATAGCCTCGCAAGGTCCCCTACAGCAAGAGCTATTTGTCGTAGTTCTGATTGGAATTACTCTTGACTCTGTTGCATCTACATTTGTACCTCTGCCAACCGTGCAATGGAAGCCTCCGTTTTGGTTTGATAGCTTCTAACGCAGCAACGGCTTCCACTACGATGGCTCTCGCTACGGCAGCTTACTGAGCCTGGCTCACTGGGATTTCCTAGCAGCGGAGCAGTTCTAGATCGGCTAGACACCATCTCGCTGTGAACATGAGTAGGGCTAGCTTGTATGGGCAAAGGAGGCGATGGAGCCATGCTCTGTGTACTTCGGGTTCTTACCATGATTACCCTTAGTCACTGATCCAATCCTGAAAATACTGTCACACTACCTATTGGTGAGAAATCTATAAATCAAAGACAAGAAGGACAGAAATATATACATGCCAGCTGAACTTGGACCAGTCTTTGCACACACGTCACGTATGAAAATATCTTCCAACTTAATTGACCGAGAGTTTGCTTTGATACCAAGAATTATAACATCCCAAATCCGGTGTATGCTCAGGAACCGAACTGAAATGTCATTGGTCCAGGTTAGGTCAGCTAACCCAAACCCAACTCCTGTGGATCTACTCTCGACATCTCAAGATGAAAGATGTTAATCGCTATATATAGATGAATACACAAAAATAAACCTAACATACTAATACATGGATGATCCATGCTAATGATCATTGCCTTTTCATTCCATAAAATTATCCTTTAGCTTGGGAACAAAATTGATGTTGGAAGAAATCAAAGAAGCAGATTAATTAATTAAAAATATAACAAAACAACATTGATACAATAAGATTAAAAATTCAAATAATGGTAATTCTTGTTACAAGATACAAAACATAACATTAGCATTTACTATTTGGATAAAATTGTTAATCTGTAAGTGATATTGCTAGTGTAGTATGGAAATATTGACAATAAATCCAGTAGAAATAATAAATATATCTTTCGACCTGTTTATCATTCACACATTTATTAGTACATGTGCATATATATAATTCAACTAATATTAATCTTCTTTTGAGCCAATGAATTATATACCCAAAACCGCCTTAATATTTTTAAAAAAAATAATTTCAATAGGAGAGGATACTTTGGTAGCATATTATTTTAATTACTCTACTTTAAAATATAAATATAAATGTAAAGGGTAAAGAGTTTCTCAGCCATATGTAGGGAGGCATTACTACTCTCTGCTTTAATCTAGGCCATCCGATTACAAGGATAGCCCAGATCTATTCTGTTGATTAAAAATAAATAAATTAAAATCCCCTCGGCGCCGGCCACATCCGGGCCTAGCCAATGGCTGCATTAGGGTCAGCAGTGCGTGGCAGTGGGGGACAAGGGGTAGCTAGGTTGCATCAAGATCGATGAGGGGGACGGTAGATCGGGGGTTGACGAGATTGGGCGGTAGGAGTAGGCGGCGAAGTGGGCCTCTGAAGCAGGTGGCGGGGTCGAGGGGAGCGGGGAGGCGGGAATCCGGAGCGGGAGGGGAGTGGGGTAGAGGAGGGAGTTGCAGGCAGCGGTGTAACACCCCAAATCTGGTTCACACTCGTGAACCGAACCAGCATGTCACGGGTTCGGGTTAGGTCGGCTAACCCCAACCTAACTTGTGCGGATCTAATCTTGGCGTCTTAAGATGAAGATATAACTCACCATGCATGGATGAATGTACAAAACCCTAACATGATACTATATGAATGACATGCAAATTAATTGACACACCAACAATAATTGTGATAAATCAATAAAAATTCAAAAAATAAAACGGAAAGAGTCTCCCTAAAAAGTACAATTTGGGGCCACCCTGTCAAAATAATATCTACAAACATATATGCATATATCAGATATTTGCATTCACACAAAATTCTAATCTATATTGCATCAATCACTCTGAATCTTGGGTCTCAACCCACTTGTGCAATCTATTCACATTTCACATCATATCATCATATTGTAGTCATTCTCAATATAATAACATCATAAACAAACTATTAACCACTCTATCAACTGACATGTGTGTGCAAGCGACATCATTGCTCCTCCGTCCAGGTGGCACATCTAACTTATGATTATCACCTACATATAGTATAAAACAAGTCTGTAACAAGCATTACTGGTTGAAAATATAACTATAACAAATTGGCTATGAGAGAAACTCTCATATGAAAAAAAACATCTGTATACTTCTTGTGAACTCTCTAAAGGGCACTTACTAAGGAGTCACTGGACTACAGACCCGGTTGCATCCAGAGCTGATTGCTTGTTGTTGCCTCTCTTGGCATTTTTCTCATTTTATTTTCCTACTCCATCAGGACTACAAGTGTATCCTAAGCCCTCTCTTTTCCTCTATTATTCTCCTGGCCGTGAGCACGAAGGCCGAGTACTCTTAGGCAGTCGCCTTTAGTGCCCTTTGAACCACAAGTCCGGAAATGCATTGTACTTACCGGTACCTATAAACCTCCACGTTCTCTGGGTGTGAGGAACTTAAAAGCAGAGTTGTCAGGATACCTCGGGAATGGAATAGTCCGTTCACTAATCCAGAGCCCATGTTGACTATCACATGCATCCGCTCATGGAACGTGCAAGTCTGTTTCACCATCTCTCGTCTCACTGAAAACTCGACAAAATTATATATATAGGCCTACGAAGGGATTCATATAAAAGGCCCGAAGGCAACATGTGAGTGGATCTTATTTTTGAAACTCATCCTCGAGGGTTATTAATCTGGAAAACTGTTTGGCTAAATGGCCTGAGTTAAGTGAAATCCGATCAAATGCCACTTAACCCATCTTACAGGCATTAAAACAAACATATAATATAATAGAGTATAAAATAAAGACGGGTCCTAAACGGACTTGGTAGAAACCATAACCGTGTCCTCGCGCCTAGGCGTGTACATATAATAAACCAAAGCTAAGAAAGTGCCCAATCACATGCCTTTATCAACAGGAAAAAGAATAAATAAAAAACTAATTAACTAAAATATTATCGTAATCTCGCATATAATGATGTCAACCAACAGTAAGTTAAGGAGCATGTTTAAAATATCGCGTTTTACACGCCAACTTGTTAGCCCAACGAATCCTTTATATATAAATATACATATGCACTTATAAATTCAATCGTCTCACCATCCAAACTTCAAATTAAGTAGCCATGGCTACACATCTTCTTAACCTCAATTCCAGTAATTTCGTCTATGCAACTCCTTCCAGGAATCCTTCTAGTCTTTGTAATGGAAGAAAATATTGCCATCCGCGGATTAAGTGCATTCAACAAACACTCGACGTCTCAGAGACGGATGTAGCGCGCAGATCAGCAGACTACGAGCCCCCGATATGCGATATTGGTTTCATTCAATCAATAAAGAACAAATATGGGGTTGGTATTATATTTTCATTCCCAGCTATTCTATATAGTGGCATGCAATATGGGACTCTAATTTGTATAATTTTTCTGATCATGTAGGAAGCAAGATACTTGGAACGAGCTGAGAATCTCAAAGATTATGCAAGAAGTTTACTAGAGGAGGAAAAGGACACTGCAAGAGGCAGCCTTGAGCTTATTGACACCCTCCAACAGTTGGGTCTAAGCCATCACTTTGTTGACGACATTAACAGAGTGATAGAGGAAGTTTCTGTTCATCAAAACAAAGAAGACGACCTGCTCTATACTGCTCTTAAATTTAGGATTCTGAGACAAAATGGTCGCATGATCCCAGAAGGTAATCAAATACCAATAATATGTAATTACACTTCGAGTGCTGCATGCGTTCTCTTCCATGAATATAAGGAAAATAGGAACTATCTAGCTAGTTGGGAAAAAAAATTAATCTGAACTCTTGTTTCACGTAGATGTGTTCTCTCCTTTCTTGGACAAAAATGGTGGCTTCAAAGAAGATTTAACTAGTGATGCGAAGGCGATGTTGAGTCTGTATGATGCTTCCTATCTAGGAATGGATGGAGAGACACTAATGGATAAAGCTAAAACTTTCACCACTAAGCATCTAAAAGACCATTGGATCAACGGGAACCTTGAATTGGAGCTTCATAACCTTGTTGAACGCGGACTAAAGATTCCCTACCATTGGAGGACACCAAGACTTGATGCAAGATGGTGCATTCAGAATTATGCAACCAGTAAAAAGAAAAATCCTAAGCTGCTTGAATTAGCAAGGCTAGATTACAACATTTGTCAAGCAGGATACCTTAACAACGTGAAGGCCATGTCTAGGTACGTATATATAATAATAAGCTGCTAATTTTTCTCATCAACATGATCACCAACAGATGAAGTACAGTGCTACAAGAGCAGACTTGAAGTTATGATATATTTTGTTAATGTAGCTGGTGGAACGAACGTGGACTCGCAAAGCAATTACCTTATTCTAGAGATCGGTTACCAGAATGCTTTCTATGGGGCCAAGGAATTGTTGCTGATCCTAAATATGGGTACGCAACCGAAATGTTAACCGTCATCAACCAAATCATCACAACAGTTGATGATACCTATGACGTTTATGGAACAATTCAAGAATTAGAGTTGTTCACATCCGCCGTTGAGAGGTACGTGTCGATGCATGTCCTCAAGAGCCACATTTAGCTCCGCCCGGGAGCGACGCCGGTGGAGACCCGTGCATCTCCACCGTCGATCATCCTGGGAATCGACGATGGAGACGCACGGCGTCTCCATCCGCGTCGCTCCCGGGAGGAGCTAAAATTTTTTCTGTCCTCAAATATTGTTCGTATATATAATTTAAATCACGATTAATATTACGATGCGTGCATAATTGTGTGATACATTTTTAATTTAATCTTAATTAAGGTGGGATCTTAAAGCACTTGAAGAGCTCCCAGAGTACATGAGGCGATGCTATATGGTCATCTTCAACTTTACTAATGAGATGGCATACACAACCCTCAAGCTGCAAGGGCACAACATTGTACCTTACCTAAGCAAATTTGTAAAGTCATTTATCTTGATCTTCCCCTCCCCCTTTTTGGGTCACAAGTAGTAGAAACTTTATCTTAACGTACAACTACAAATGGTGTGACTTGCAGTGGACAGATTTATGCAAAGCATACTTCCAGGAGGCAAAGTGGTTTTATGAAGGCCACAAACCAACTTTTGATGAATATATGAACAATGCTTGGAAAAGCATCTCTGGGCCATTGATTTTGTCGTGTGCATTCTTTTTGATGAACCATGAAATAACGAAGGAAAGACTTGTCCTACTGGACAGCTACCCTGATCTTATACGAACATCGTCTTATGCCTTTCGTCTTCTTGATGACCTTGGGACCGCAAATGTATGTATATTTTGCAATTATTACCAGCTTTCACTTTGTGCAAAAGTACCATATATCAACACACACATATATTACTGATCATTCAAAAACAATATTATTGTCACAGGACGAGCTAGCAAGGGGGACGTGTTGAAGGCAGTCCAATGCTACATGAATGAGAAAGGAGTCTCAGAACAAGCTGCTCGTGAGTACGTAAAATATGAAATTAGTGAATCATGGAAGAAGCTGAACAGGCATTTCATACTAGGCTCCATGTTCCCAAGAGCGCTAGTAGTAAGTTCAATGGATGTTCTACGAATATCACAGTGGTTCTACGCATATGGAGATGGGTTTGGATCCCAGAGGGATAGGACATTTGATGTTTTCAAGTCCATTGCGATCGAGCCAATTGATGGGGTGGCATATGAATAGCAACAGGACTACATGGAAGGCGCTCATCTTCGAGCTTGCTCGTTTACTATATATTAATTAATAATTAATTAATTATGTGGACCATCATGAAACTTATTAATTACTAAATAACGTGTTTGCATGCATGCAGCTTATTGATATACTCCTTTTGCTCAATATCTTTAAAATCTGCTGTACCTGTACTGTTCAGTCTGTCATTTATAAAAAATATTAATTTGGTCCACTCGAGAAGCTGTTCAATGAAAGGTAAACCCATAACTCCAAGTCAGAGTTTTACATTATCGAACCAGTCGGTTCAATCGTTGGTTCGAGTCGAGTCAGTTTGATGAACTACGTGCTGAGTCGATGCCAACCTTGAGTTATGAGCGATGAGAGTCAGGTGTACCTGAATATATGATGATAACGTCTAATAAGATGGTGAGAAATGAGTTATCAGAATATATGAAAGGATGCAGTATTTTTCTTTTTATGTATTTGATCGTAGAAATAGTTTTAGGCCGAATAACGCATTAGGACGCGTTAGATCATATTCAGGTGGGTTATTAGTTATAGAGCATGTCATTTGGATATTGTTGTGTTTGTTTTGTTTTATGGGATTTTTCCATATTTTTCTAAATTTTTTTAGGATTTATTACGAACTAGTTATTATTTTGACTCGAGCTAGGAATCAGAGTCAATACTTATTTACGAGTTTGTCACTAGGGGTGTTTTTCTCCTTCCCAACACCTTCCCCTTTCCAAAACCCTAGCCACTTCCGCCCTTGAGATTCCGCCGACGTCGCCAACGTCGCACTGCCGCTCGCCGACGTCGCACTGCCGCCGATCAACGCCGCCCCGTCCCGCCGTACCATCGCCGTCCCGCCACGACTAACCCCGGCCACCGTCTTGCCGCCACGACGCCGGAATCGGCCCACAAGCCGCAACCCTCTCCTTGTCGATTCGCCGTTGTCCAGGCCGCGCCGCTGTCGCCGTGACCCCGACGACCACCCCCTTGACCTCCCCGACGTTTCCCCCTTACCTAGCGCCGCCATCGAAGCCGGTCGTGGGCCTGATCGGAACAACCGACCGCCCCGACCGAACTCGACGCCGCCGCCGGCGGTCATCGCCGCCATGGCCGTCCTTGCTGTCACCACCATTGGGACGAGCTCGCCGAGCCGGTGCTAACCCTTACCCCGATTGCCCTGCCGGAACAGTCGCCGGAAAACCGTCGGGACAGTCGCCGAAAAACTGGATTCACCGAAATTCGTCGGAAATCACCTGATCTTCCGCCGAATCCCTCCGATCGAACCCTATCGAACTTCGGACGCCATAGGGTGCCGAATTTGAGCCACGAATCCCGCGAGGTATAATTTATTTTAACTTAATTATTTAAAAGTATTGATTATTAGAATTGCATGCTAGGATTGGTGAATTGCGTGTTATAATTATATATATAAATGTAGAATTGATTAAGGATAAAATATGAAATTTGTTTGATTGAGTGGTGTTAAAAATGGAGGCTAAGAAACTAATTAGGGTAACTAGGTAATGATCATGATCTAATGCAAACTAGCCTAAGTAGACTTGCTAGAATTGATATAGGTTGATGTGTGTTGATTGATGCGTGATGGATGTATGTGTGATATAGGATGTATGACTGCATCATGAGCGGGCGTTAGTATTTAGTTTCGATGTGTAGGTACGGAGTAGGAGCTCGCCGCCTAGGCACGAGGACACGCTTGGAGCTTCTACCAGGTCCGTTTAGGACTCGTTCTCTGTTTTACGCTATTCTATTGTGTATTTGATTTATCATGTGCAGGACGAGTCAAGTGGCATTTTATCGGATCCCACTTAACTCGGGCCATTTAGCCAACAGTTTTTTTCGGATTAATAACCCTCGAGGATGAGATCCCTCGAGTCAGTTTTCGAAATTAAGATCCACCACAAGTTGCCTTCGGGCCTATTGTATAAATCCCAACCCAGGCCTATATATGTATAGTTTTCGCGTTTTCAGTGAGAGATGGAATGAGGGTTACTGACGGCCATGCCTTCAGATAGGGCGTGTGCTCGGAAGAGCGGGCTCTGGAGCTGGGGAGAACCCACTTCGTTCCCGAAGGATCCGGACAACTCCACCTTTGAGTTCCTCAAACCCGGAGAAGTGTGGAGGTTTACGGGTACTGCAATGCAGTGCATGTCTAGACTTGTGGTTCAAAGGGTACTAAAGGCGACTGCCTGAGAGTGCTCGGCCTTCGTGCTCAAGGCCAGGAGTAATATGGAAGATGTAGAGGGTGAAAAGGAATGAGATTTGATGCGAGAAGCGATAGAGAAATGGCCAAGGTATGAGAATGAGAAAGAAAGGGGGACGCTGTCGACCCGAGGGCGACGGCCCGATGGCGACGCTCCCATATATGCCCTGATGAGAGTTCTTGAAGAAGTATATGGTTTTGATTCAACAGGAGAGTTTGCTCTCTTGTGCCAGATTGATATTAGTTATTTCCCGGGCCGGTAACACTCGTTACTGATGGTTTTTCTATATATATGTAGGTGAGAAATGCGAGGGATGAAAGCTGTCAGGACTGTGGAGGAGCAGCACGGAACCGCGCACACATGTACCTGCCGCGTGTAATGTATAATGATGGTGTGTTAATGCTACGTGAATGATAATTTTGATGTGTTTGTTTGGATGAATTGCTTGTTATGAAATGAACAGATAAATGTGAATGAGTAGGGAGCCTTGGAGTTCAGCCTCGGCTCAGATGAAAACAAATGAGATAATGATGGGATGCCGCGGTAGATTGTTATGTTTTATCGTATTTTGATAAAATATTTATATACCCTTGTTGTGGACAGGTTGGCCCCTATTGCACTTTTAGGGGAGATTTTGTCCATTTTTCTCGTAAAAATTAATGAATTTTTATTTAAATTTCTTGCTTGTTGCATGGTTTTGTTTTGCTTGCACGTCATGGCATGCATGTAGGACCGCGTTAGAACCCAATTGTTCTCATTCATGCATTTCATGGTTGCATCCCCATCTTAAGACGCCGAGGGCAGATCCGGGTCGATTTAACCGAACCCGGAATTAGCCAAATAGTTCGGTCGCCGGTGACATTCCCGGGTCAATTCATGGGTGAGCCAAAACGGGGTGTTACAGATATAATACTACCAACAATATCAAAGAGCTAGACCTAATAAGTAATAACTAGTTCGCATGAGAAAGAAACATATAAGAAAACAAAAAAGACACGAAAAGGCCTGCCACCGGCAACAATACATCTTACCTCTTGTCGAACCGATTATCTATTATTCCTATTCTTATTAATAAGAGGAGAACAAAAAAATTTTCCTAAATGAAAAATAAGAGATTTAATTAATAAAAATAGATCAAAATTAAAAGATAAATCAAATTATTATATAGTTTATCTTTTCAATTAAAATTTATTTTTAAAATTAGAATCTGTCTTATTATTCAACGGAGGTTATATAAAATTAGAGTCCATTTCTAATACAAGCAGCACATAGTGATATTGTACTCTCACCCAATGCGGAATGTTTTTTACATATTTTTTTAATATTCACTAAGTTTATTACAAATAAAGTCTAATTAATTAAAAATCTATCTCCTTGATCACAAATAGAAAATGAATCTTGCTCATCGATTATTTTATATATATATATATCTATTTTATTATATTTTATAATATTTTTTAAATTAATATATTCTTTTGGAAAATAAATTAAATTGAGAAGGACGTTAAATTGTTACTTTAGAAGAAGAGAAAAACCAGCTACGTCTTCAAGGGGATGATAAGCCCGTAATTTTTGAATATCATCAAAAGGGAAAATATGTTAAAATACAAAATGATGACTTTATAAAGGAGAAAACGTGGGTAGTTTTGGGGGAAAACGTTAATGGTAGGTTTTTTTAATTATTACAGAAATGCCATTCTGGCAATAACACAATTTTTTTAATCACAATCATTTTTAAAAATTATTTATTTATGTCTTTAATTTGAGCTCGATATATTTTTTACATTAGACACTTCTCTTAAGTTAGAGGTACACATCTATGTTTAGGATTTATATATATTTATACTTATCTTAGAAGTCGATATTCATGTTTATTATTTTTATATCCAATAACTAGGTGTATTTTATGTATATTAATTTTTCATTGTTTATATGTTTATCTATGAATGTTGATTTTTTTCATGATATTACATATTTCTCTTATATGTGAATGTCATATTTATCAATTTTTTATATATTATGGGGTGGA
Organism: Piper betle; assembly: GCA_033002965.1. Lineage (NCBI taxonomy): Eukaryota > Viridiplantae > Streptophyta > Magnoliopsida > Piperales > Piperaceae > Piper > Piper betle. Next base: position 13,132 of record JAURVB010006056.1, on the reverse strand, counting down.
TGTTATATTTATTAGCTTTATATATTCATCTTATAAATAGGAATAGTTATGTTTATCAAATTTTAATGATTTTGTATATTAATCTTTTGATGCCATTTTTATTAATTAAAAAATTTTTTTGCATGCTTATCTGACACATATTTATCATATTTATTAATTTCATATGTATTATGTGGGGCCAGAATTAATCGCATACTGAAAAATCCCAATGAGAAATTAAAAATAACGTTCTGCTTCAGTTAAATAAGTAGAAGTACGTATAGACTGTAGATACCAACATATAAACAGATTTGAACTAAATAATTGGATAGACAGATTGTAGAGGCAACGGGCTACCTATAATAGTCATCAAACAACCACCCCCTCCCCTCGTGATGCATGGTATAAAATTTGCCAAGTTCATTTTGATGATGACATGCTTCTTTTCATCATCTCCATTTCTGTGGGATGGGACTGGGAAAGACTATGCGGGTTAAAAACTCAGTCACCCAAGTTCATCCCACTGTCATCCCCACGTTTGCCAATAGCCCATTTTACAGCTCTCGAGCAAAGGCATGAAAAAAAGAATCCCAGTGATAAAGTCGCAATCAAGTTAAATCAAGGATCGTTGAGCCAGTGAGCTTACATTTTTCCTTTAAACATAATGGATTGTCTGTAGCAGAGCAGCTACGTCTATGAAAAGAAACCAATCTGGAATCAACTGGACGTTTTCTATATTTTTCCCTATATATTTCTGTACATTTCTCGGAGTAGATCAATGGTGCCTACCATCTACACACAAAACAGATCTTTCTCATGCTTTTCAAATCTTATTTCGCCTTCCTACCAGTGCGAATTTATGCTTCCGATCATATTGCAAGCATTCCTTCCACAACTTCGTCATCCTCAGCATCCGAAAATTGGGTTTTGCTTGACTTGCTCGTAACGCGGGAGAAGCCATATCCAAGGGACCTCCCGCTTGCCTCACAAAGCTGCAAATGAGAGATTGTATATCATGGATAAAGATACCATAAAAAGCTAGATAGGAACAGTGCGTTTGCTGCAATTGACAAAAGAATGAATCGAGCCTACTTCTGTAAGCTCAGATAAATGGCGAGTTCTGAACTCATTGATTGTTGCTGCTATTTCTGAAGTTGGTAACTTTGCCTGCAGAAGGTTGAGAAGGGGAAAAATAGGTAAAAAGTCCCTTAGATAACGAAAAACTAAATGATGTAGTTATTGTTTGCCACATGAATAAGATAGGAAGCCTGTGCTTGCACTAGACAATATTGAAAATAGTCCCCTATCCAAAATGGATATGAGTTGTAACCTTTATAAAAACTATTATAAAAACTAAGTGTTAGGCGCCTAAATGACTAATTAATCATTTTGGATAAAGCTCGAAATCTTTTTAAACAAATCCATCCAAAATCACCTGTGCAAGAACCGCAGCTGCCAATTGTAGACTAGGCTCCAAAGTTTCAGGGACAACCTGACAAGTATCATGGCATATTTCAATTAAAAAAATAGTAAAGCTTGATTAATTCTTTAACTCAGTGCCGCACATAACCAAAAGAGGAGATACAAAAAGAACAAGACACAAGAGGAAAAATACCGCTGTGGCACCAGCTTTTTCTAGATTGATGCCATGATCCACATCATGAGCCCGAACAAACGTCTTGACATTTGGAAAATATTTGCTTAAAGCCCAAACAGTCCTATAATTAGCACCTGGAGTGTCTAGAGTTATTGCAGCAGCACATGCTCTTTCAGCCCCGACTTTGTGAAGAACCTAGCAGACAAGCAGTAGTAAGTATCACGGAATCCTGAGTGAGCAGATACATTAAGATTATCTTTTCTTTTATCCCACCTCTTCGCTTCCTGCATCTCCAAAGTACACTGGAAGATCAAGTGCCCTCCCTGCAGCGATTCGATCACTGAAGAGGTAAGCAAAATTTTTAAACAATTTACTGGCCTGTCAGATTGCAACATGGGTGAACTGTATCAAAAGTACAGATCAACTTTTATGCACCTCACTTTCAACTGGCAATAAACTGCGAACATCATGCTGTTCAAATCTGGAGGCAAGCAATTGGCCTCCAGCAGCCAACCAAGGGGTAAGTGCCATAGAGATGCCCACAACCAAAAACAACAAAGAGGATAGTTGCGGAGACATTATTGCCTGCAATCATGACTTGAATCAGGCTTTTTTACATCAATAAAGTACAGGTACATCCTGATACACTATGGCCTCCATATTTTGATTAAAAATTTGCATCAAAACAAGCCAATTTCTTTGCTATCTACAGTCAACGTTGGTTTATTCTGAAGAAGAATTATTTTAAATTTTTACAAAAGTCAGATTTTTACAAATTCTCAAAAAATAAAAATAAAAATAAAAACTTCTCGATGACCAGATCCATCATCCCTCCCAAACAGGAAGCCACATAAAGGTAAGCACATGGAATCACCACCCTGAAATCATCAGCAAATTTGTTCTATATGGTTGCAACTTTGTAATGTTGAGTACGTTTGAATCCAAGAGTTAAAGCAAACAAAGGAAATCACCATCAATCGCATTGATATTCAAGTCATACTGCCACCTTGCTCCAAATATCAAAAAAGAAAAACAATATTGGATTGCACTTTACCTGATTTACTGCATCCCCAAAAGCTACAAAATGCAAATTCCCCACCAGGGGCTAAAAGCAGACCAACTCTTACTGCTGCAATGGTTGAAACGCCAAATAACCAACCTACTATTGTGACTCAGAATAGTCTTCCCAGCAATCAGGAGGCTCAATGTTCCAACAATAACTGAGAAATTAGAAAATAAAAGCTTTGGATCGATGGACATTCCAACCTAGAAAGCAAACCAAGTTATTTAAGCCACACACTCTCATACTAAATAAATAACAGGAACCAGAAAATTGCACATCATGCTTATTGAAAGTACATTCTGTCATGAAAAACAATCCCAATAAGAGTCCACGATAGGGAGCTATATCTGATTCAACTTGTAGTGAAAATTCAGTTTCGGCTAGAAGCAAGCCAGCCAAAAATGCTCCCAGAGCCATTGAAAGTCCAAACTGTTCAGCATTACTGACCTCTCATTAAAGTTCGTAAAATAAAAATAAAGGAAGAAGGGAAAGAAATCAACTTATACTATAGCTGTTAGAAGACTGGTTGCCAGAATAACAAGGCGAGTGGTTGCACAAAATATTTCTGCATTCTGATTTTCTGCTATTTGTTTATAAAATGGCCGAAGAACCTGACAAAGATATATGCTATCATCATTACCTCTCCCTAACTTCACCAAAAAATTGAAAAGCAAGCACGGAAAAATAATATTAAGCACAGATAACAACCAATTATCCATAACTAACAACTTAATTGAGGCGGAACTTTCGGCACCAAGGGCATACCAAGCGGCCACCTGCAATAATTAAGGTGATAGCAAGTAAAGCTTTCACAGCAGCCACACCAAGAGCTTCAGCAATAGCTTGAAAGCCAGCCTGAAAACAATATTACATATTTACGAATAAAAAAAATAATTATATAATCAGAGAAGCCTACTTTTTATGTATTTAATTGGCTTTAATGCACTCATTTTAGTTTTTAATTTGCTATTCTATTTTAAAATATTAAATTTTAAATTTTTCAATAATATTTCACTTTTTAATTTGCATTTTATTTTAAATTGAGTTTCTCGAAATGATAGCAAGTAAAGCTTTCACAGCAGCCACACCCAGAGCTTCAGCAATAGCTTGAAAGCCAGCCTGAAAACAATATTATATATTTACGAATAAAAAAATAATTATAAAATCAGAGAAGCCTACTCTTTATGTATTTAATTGGCTTTAATGCACTCATCTGTAGATGTCTATCCAAGATTCCAAACAGAACAGACCATTCGCATTTCTAATTAGAACCAAGACATGAGTCCACCAGTGAACTGAAAATTGTGCATAAAATTCACAAGTATGAACAGTTGCTTGTTGCATTCTGAGAAAACAGAGAATGTGGCAGAGTGAGATAGCTCACTGTAAAAACTGCAGCTACTCTCAAGAGGTCGCCTTTACAAGCCGTCCAACCTTATGGCTAGTCTTTGGATGATCATTGTATGGTATTGATGATCCCCACACATACCATCGTATTTAGTCAATACTCCTTATTTTCTGATCCGATTGCCAGCAATATCCCTCAAACCCATCTTGTTGGCAGTTTTACGGATTATTATATAAAATTGGATAAAATTTTATACCTAATCATCAGTCAAGCGGCGAGGGCAACAAGGTTGTGTCCAGCTTGAGTGAGGATCGTGGGGGAGAGGGAAGGATGGTGGTAGCTGGAATAAATAGGTGTCGGGAGGGGGAAAACGAGAGGAGCCATCTCGTAAGGTGTCGGGGGAAGAAAACAAGTGGTCGGGGGAGAAAACGAGTGGTCGGGGAGAAAAACGAGTGGTCGTCTCGTAATTAAAACTTCACTCGACTTCGAGTCAAGAAAAACAATACTAACTCGTAATAATTCTAAAAAAAAATCCAAAAAAAGAGAAAAATCCTATAAAACATAATACACATTATAACATTATAATGAAATATTCTATAACTAATAACCCACCCAAACTGCCCGTAGCATGTTCTAATGCGTTATTCGGCCTAAAAATAATTTTACGATCTAATTAGAATAAATAAAAAAATTTGGCGTACTCTCATATATTCTGATAACCCATTCTACTCGTATCTTATTGAGGTTATCATCATATGGTTGGGCACACATGACATATATGGTTCATAACACAAGACCAGCCTTGGCTCGGTACTATTCTGAAATTGACCCGACTGAAAATAACGATCAAACCAACCGGTTCAAACTATAAAACATTGACTCGAGTCACGAGTTTTACAACCATCCCTCCTTATAAAGATTTTGTCCTCAAAATTTTAAATCAAGGAGGCTTCACTCTCGTAGCTATCTACTAAATCTAAAATCTGAGGTGGGCTGCGTGTATACCTGTCACGTCTGCCATATCCTCCAGTGCTACAGCAATTGTGGATGTGACCATCCTCACTGCCCATGGTGGTGCTGAAGTGGATGGGTCTACTAGTGGTGTTATCTGCATTCTTCTCTAATCCAAAGATGTATGTTCTTGTTCGATCATGGCAGCCATCATTCCTCTCTGATTCACACCCCTTTGTTGCTGTCTTGGTGACTACTGACCACTGTTTTGTAGTCCCTGCCCTTGGTTCTGTTGGCCTCTTTGTTGTTACAATGGGGTAGCTGGAAGCATTAGTCATTATGGCAGTGCCGGAATGGCTAGCTGTTGTCGCTGAGCAGCCAAACATTCTATTGCCCGATGTCCTGGTTGACCATATCTAAAGCATGCGTCTGTACTTGCTCTGCATATTCCTCCATGACGACATCTACACTTTTGACATGTTGGGTGTCTATTCTCTTGAATTTGTCCATCCATGGCTCTCATTGCATCAGGAGCATCTATCTGACATCTTTGTTGTGTTCCCTTATCCAATTGATATTGTTGAGGGTGTGGTTGTCTCTGATCATAGTCTTGCGGGGTCCCCTACGGCGAGAGCTATTTGTCGTAGTTCTGTTTGGAATTACTCTTGACTCTGTTGCATCTGCATTTGTTCCTCTGCCAACCGTGCAATGGCAGCCTCCGTTTTGGTCTGACGGCTTCTAACGCTGCGGCGACTTCCACTACGATGGCTCCCGCTACGGCGGTTTACTGAGCCTAGCTCACTGGGATTTCCTAGCGGCAGTGCAGTTCTAGATCGTCTAGACACCGTCTCGCTGTGAACATGAGTAGGGCTAGCTTGTCTGCGCGAAGGAGGCGATGGAGCCATGCTCCGTGTACTTCGGGTTCTTACCATGATTACCCCTATTCACTAATCCAATCCTGAAAATACTATCACACTACCTATTGGTGATAAATTTGTAAATCAAATTCAATAAGGAGAGAAATATATACTTGCCAGCTAGACTTGGAGTAGTCTTTGCACACACGTCACGTATGAAAATATCTTCCAACTTAATTGACCGAGAGTTTGCTTTGATACCAAGAATTGTAACACCCCAAATCCGGTTATGCTCGGGAATCAAACCGGAATATCACTAGTCAGGTTAGGTCGGCTAACCCGAACCCAACTCCTGTAGATCTACTCTCGGTGTCGCAAGATGGAAGATGTCAGTTGCTATGTATAGATGAATGCACAAAAATAAGCCTAACTTGCTAATACATAGATGACATGTCAACCAATTCCAATACCAAATAATTCTGATGAAAATTGATAAAATTCCTAAAATAAGATGAACAGAGTCTCCCCTAAAAGCGCAATTAAGGGTCAGCCTGTTAAATCAATATGTATACGTGTATATATATATACATATATATCCTACATTTCCATTCACACAACTTTCTAATCTGCTGTATAATCATTCTGAAGCTTGGGTCTCGACCCACCTTTGCATTCTATTCATATTTCTCATCAATTCTGGGTCTTGACTTACTTGTTGTACTTATTCATTGCCTAAACATATTTATTAACATGTCATCATTAGCAATCTTTCTACTTCAATATACATCATATCACACCACATCATCATGTATTGCATTTCATTACATCATCCTCATAAACAAAATATTAAACATGCTATCCTCTGACATGTGTGTATGCAAGAGCCGTCACTTTATTCAACCTGTCCTATGCTTGCACACAATAAGAAATGAGCTCATTAAGAATCAATTTCTCCCTTTTCCACCTATAAAGGACTTTAAATTGATTGAATTGTGCCAGAGGATAAATTAAAATTAAATGCTCAAGCAAAACCATAGACAGTTGTAACTTTAGTGTTCATAGCTTTGAAGTAAGATTTTACATCTCTAAGATGTACTCCCTTGTGTTGGTCATTCGTTTAAACTTCATTGAAATCAAGTTCACCAAAGGTGCACTGGTTTCACTCTTATCATTTTTGGCAAAACATTTTTTGATTTCTTGAAGGAAATCCATGGCATTATTGAACTTCTCTAACACATTACACCTGAAGCCTTTTGGAATTTCACGCTTCCTAATCATATGACTCATGCGATTTGAACGTTCCACCTCTCAAAGTCCTATTTTCCCTCATTGGAATTTTTATCCTTTAAGAGGAGTTAGTTGTTCAATCTTCAATGCAAGGTCTAGATCCATGCTAATGATCATTGCCTTTTCATTCCATAAAATTATCCTTTAGCTTGGGAACAAAATTGATGTTGGAAGAAATCAAAGTAGATTAATTATGTGAAAATATAACAAAACAACATTGATACAATAAGATTAAAAATTCAAATAATGGTAATTCTCGTGACAAGATACAAAGCATAACATTAGCATTTACTCTTTAGATAAAATTGTCAATCTATTAGTGATATTCTTAGTGTAGTATGGAAATATTGACAATAAATCCATTAAAATAATAAATATATCTTTCGACCTATTTATCATTCACATGAAAACATAATAATTGTCACATGTTTATTACTACACGTGCATATATATAATTCAACTAATATTAATTTTCTTTTGAGCCAATGAATTATATACCCAAAATCGCCTTAATATTTTTAAATAAAATAATTTCAATAGGAGAGGCTACATTGGTAGCATATTATTTTAATTAATCTATTTTAAAATATAAATATAAATATAAAGGGTAAAGAGTTTCTTAGCCAGATGCAGGGAGGCATTCCTGCCCTTTGCTTTAATTTGGCCTGTTCGATTATAAGGACGGCTCAGATCTATTCTGTTGATTAAAAAAATAAATAAAAATCCCCTACGGCGCCGGCTACATTCGGGCCTAGCCGATGGCTGTGTTAGGGTCAGCAGTGTGCGGCAATGTGGGACAAAGAGTAGCTAGGTTCCGTCGAGATCGGTGAGGGGGACAGTAGATCGGGGGTTGACAAATCGGGCGGTAGGAGTAGGCGGCGGAAGTGGGCCACTGAAGCGGGTGGCGGGGTCGAGGGGGAGTGGGGAGGCAGGAATCCGCGACGGGGGAGGGGGGAGCGGGGTAGAGGAGGGAGTTGCAGGCGGCGGTGTAACAACCCAAATCCGGTTCATGCTCGTGAACCGAACTGGCATGTCACTGGCCCAGGTTAGGTCGGCTAACCCGAACCCAACTCGTGCGGATCTAATATTGGCATCTTAAGATGAAGATACGACTCGCCATGCATGAATGAATGTACAAAACCCTAACATGGTACTATATGAATGACATGCAAATTAATATACACACTAACAACAATTACGATAAATCAACAAAAATTCTAAAAATATAACAGAAAGAGTCTCCCCTAAAAGTGAAATTAGGGGCCACCCTGTCAAAATAATATCTACAAACATATATGCATATATCAGATATTTGCATTCACACAAAATTCTAATCTATATTACATCAATCACTCTGAATCTTGGGTCTCGACCCATCTGTGTAGTCTATTCACATTTCACATCATATCATCATGTCGTAGCATTTAATCACACATTCTCAATATAAGTACATAGAATAAACAAAATATTAACCACTTTATCGGCAGACATGTGTGTGCAGGCGACATCATTGCTCCTCTGTCCGGGCTAGCACATCTAACTCATGATTATCACCTACATATAGTATAAAAACACGTCAATAACAAGCGTTACTGGTCGAAAATATAACTATAACAAACTGGCTATGAAAGCAAACTCTGATATGAAAGAAAACACTCGTATACTTCTTGTGAACTCTCTGAAGGGCACCTACTAAGGAGCCATTGGGCTGCAGACCCGGTTGCATTCCAAACTGACTGCTTTGCTGATGCCTCTCTCAGCATTTTTCTCATTTCATTTTCCTGGTCCATCGGGACTACAAGTATATCCTAAGCCCTCTCCTTTCCTCCATAATTCTCTTGGCCTTGAGCACGGAGGCCAAGTACTCACAGGCAGTCGCCTTTAGTACCCTTTGAACCACAAGTCCAGATATACGCTGTACTTAACAGTACCTGTAAACCTCCACATTCTCTGGGTGTGAGGAACTCAAATACGAAGTTGTCCGGATCCCTCAGGAATGGAATAGTCCGCTCACTAATCCAGAGCCCACTTTGACTGTCACATGCATCCGCTCATACTACGTGCAAGTCGGTTTCACCATCTCTCGTCTCACTGAAAACTCGACAAAATTATATATATAGGCCTAGGAAGGGATTCATATAACAAGCCCGAAAGCAACTTGTGGTGGATATTATTTTTGAAATCATCCTCGAGGGTTATTCATCTGGAAAACTGTTTGGCTAAATGGCCCGAGTTAAGTGAGATCCGATAAAATGCCACTTAACCCGTCCTGCAGGCATTTAAACAAACATACAATAGAATAGAGTATAAAACAGAGACAAGTCATAAATGGACCTAGTAGAAGCTCCAAGTGTGTCTTTGCGCCTAGGCGGTAATCTCTTACTCCGTACCTACACATCAACTCCAAAAGCTAACACAATCTAATTGAATTATGCATCAACTAGACATGAACATTACACTCACAATACAATCAACATCCATCACAATCAACAATCATAAATATGAAAATAATTCTAACTCATCCTATTCATACTAATTTTATTGTGTTTTTCTAAGTTACGTTGTAGTCGATTACCATGCTCAGATTTAATTTACTTCATTAGATCACTTAACATTCATTCACTATTAATTAAATCATGCAAATCATCACTTCATTCGTAGTTAGACATTTATCACGACAATTAAACAATCCTAGCATGTTGTGCTAACAATCATCAATTTTAAATAATTAAATCAGAAGTAATTATACCTCAAGTCATCGGCAATCGGCGACGGCTAAGGTTTTGTTGCGCGTCTCGGAGATCAAATTCAGCACTCGTCGGTGTCCAAAGTTTGATCAGGTTCGACCAGATGAGCTCGGCGGAAGATCAAGCAAATTCTAGCGAATCCGGTTTTCCGACATGGTTTCCGGCGGTTTTCCGACATATTTCGATGGTTTTTGGGCAGCTTTCCTTTCGTAGCAAGGCCCAAACTCACGTTTCTTATTGAGCTTTCTTTTGAAATATTACATAATTCTCTCTCCCCTTTCAGATCTTTCACATCAATTTAACTATATTATTATGATTTTTCCATTTCAAATAACATGATCTTAGGCTCAGTGATCATTGGACAAATTTGAGTAAAAGATTACTTTCCCCTTCAAATTAGATAAATTTTTTTATGATAATCAGTATTACATAATAAATCATATGAAATCACAAAATTACATTCCTTTCAACTTTTTTATTTAAAATAAAATGTTCGTTCTGGCATCTTTGCCCTCAATTTTGATTTTAAAATTTACATATTTAATGTCCCAAGTATGTACCTACATATACGTTCATTTTAGATCTTGCAAATTATGTGTTTTACACGCAATCTTATCATGTTCCTAGCACGAAATTGACTGCAGATTTTCCTTACCAAGTGAGAAAGAAGCATTTCTATTATACATACATGAAATTGAGTAAAGATGTTTAATAATGAAGCGTGGCACTTCTTGGGCGTACTTCTCTCGACTCTGGTCGCCAGCCAAATTTTCCTCTTGTACTTAATTTTAGCCAGGCCCACAGTATTTGCTGTATGCTCATGACCATACACTAGTATATCTGTTTAAACACATAATGTCTGACTATTTTTATTAATAATATATGAGTCCTAATATATAAGTGTTTAATTTAGAAGCATATGATCAACTCTTTATTAATAAAAAAGAAATAAAAAGTTGATGAAAAAGAGTAGATTCAATAAATCAAAATACTATATATATATATATATGTATGTATATATGTATGTATGTATCAGGATAGTTTGTGTCCTCGATCACCGGCTCCTCCTCCACAATTGACGACTAAGGGATTTTTCTCAATTAAATTGATTTTCTTCATTTCCTTGCACTTTCTTCTCGACTTTTTCTACTCTAATCACCTTCAATTATTCAGCACAAATTAAAATCATATTAATACTATAATAAAACAACGAAAACTAATAATTTCTAAATAAAAACCACAATCTCCTAATTAATAAAAATCACTAAAAACATACAAAAATTTCTAAAAAACTCAAGAACTATATATCGTTAGGCAAATAAGAGTGGGTCAAATATACGTCAAATGCATAATTATCAATGAAGTAGAAAGACACATATTTCCATAATTTTGGCAATTTTAATTATCTTTGTTTTGTAAAATATCGTAATTTTTTAAAATGTTTTGGAGATTTGATGGGTGAACTTTGCCATGGTTGCAATTAGGAGCAAAAAAACACCTATGTTTAAGATTGTTATTGTAAAGACGGGTGGTTGTTTCTATTATAGTTTAAAAATTCAAGACTTAGATCGGGTAGGTTATAGAGTAGAGTCAAATCCGAGTCGACTTGTTATTTATAATAAATATTCAACAACAAGTAGAAAAATGCATTAAATTATGAGATATTATTGCTCTCTTTGACATTTAAAATTGATAAAATATATTATTTATGATACTTTAAATTATTACTTTAACTAAACTAAAAAGAAAATAATTTGTTTTTAGTATACTTTTTAACTTGACTCGAGAGAGGCTCAAGGTGACTCGAGAATTATTCCTGGAGTTCGGCTCAAAAGTCATGGATTAGAGTAGACTTAGGAAAAAAATTTTGGAGTTAAGAAGACTTTTAAAACTTCAGTTCGCACATGAGATAGATTTGGATCATAGAGGACAAGAACGTGTGACATGATATTTAGTTGAAACTTGAACCCTTTCAATGCAATGGCGACTGTACACGTGAATGTTATCATAAATGACCATGTCCTTTGCTTCTTTAATTTCGTTAATACTTAATAGTTAATATGGCTTGATAAAGCTTTTATATATATATATATATATATATATATAGATACACACATATTGCCTTCATATATTAAACGTATGCAACGAGTTGATTGTGTAGTACTTCGTGATTCTCATGTTGCATCTTTACTATCGATGGAGATGCCTCCATTGGGAGGAGCCAAAATATTCTCAAGAGATGAATCACACTTTTATACTTGTATTATCTAGGCTAAACATGAAATAGACAAATGAACAGTCATAACAGCAATTAACAAATACATTTATTTATTTTTATGTTAATTAAAAAAATAGAAACTAAATCCTCTGAATAGCACGGTCCAACCCATGGAAGAAAGCTGATTAATATTACAGCTAAATTAAACATGAAACATGCAATATATTAAAGTTAAATAGTATATAATAAATAAATTTTTTTATGATAATCAGTACTATATAATAAAGCATATGAAATCACAAAATTACATTCCTTTCACCTTTGTTATTTAAAATAAAATGTCGTTCTAGCATCTTTGACCTCAATTCTCATTTTAAAATGTACATGTTTAATTCCCCAAGTATGTACCTATATATACGTTCATTTTTTATCTTGCAAATGATGTGTTTTTCTCATGCAATCTTGTCATGTTCCTTGCACGAAATTGACTGCAGATTTTTCTTACCAAGAAAGAAAGGAGCATTAATTTTATACACGCATGAAATTAAGCAAAGATGTTTGATAATGAAGCGTGGGACTTCTTGGGCGTACTTCTCTCGACTCTGGTCGCCCGCCCAATTTTCCTCTTGTACTTTACTCTAGCCAGGCCCATTCTACTTGCTGTATACTCATGATCCCACACTATTATAACTATTTAAACACATAATGCATGACTATTTTTATTAATGATATATGAGTCCTTATATATAAGTGTTTAATTTAGAAGCATACGATGAACTCATTATTAATAAAAAAGAAATCAGAAGTTGAAGAAAAAGAGGAGATTCAATAAATCAAAATACGACAAAAAAAATTATCAATGTATATAGTTTGTCTCCTCATTCCAGTTAGTGTACTATATCTTTCAAATCAGAATCTATCTCTATGATATATATCAGATAATTATTATTTATCTTATTACTCGTCTTATAATAATCAGGCTATAATCGTAACTATTTAATTTAAAGCCATACAGTTATGTGGTTATTTTTTGTAAGTAATACGGAGTTCTTATATGTATTCAATTCAGATTAAGCACATTGTGT
>JAURVB010006055.1:0-27487 GCA_033002965.1 Piper betle | reverse complement strand
GTCACTCTTATATTTAAGAATTTAGAACTATATATTCATATTAATAATTATATCAAACCACTTACAATTTAGTCAACATGCTCTCAATTTTTAAAGTCAAACAAAAGATAATCAATGTATAGAAACTTTAAAATAATCATTGATCGTCAAAATATAGTCCAATATTATATATAATTCAAAGATAAAACATTGTAATAATTGATTTTTCATCTAGCTCACATACATGAAAAAAATACAAAAAAGTTAATTATCTATATTTTATATCCTCTTTATTTTGAAATTAGGATATTTCCCTTTAATATGCCTTTATCAACGAGTAGTTTCATAACTCAAACTTCTTTTCACAATAACGACAAGTAGGAGATGTTTTATTCTTTCTAATATTTTCTATCAAAATAGGCGCATACACCGGATGTTATTTTTCTCTTTTTGATAATATACTGTCTCATATATTCTCCTTCTTTAGCAATTGAAATTTTTGCTATCACTTTCACCTCTACTTTGTTCAGTTACATTTAATAATGAACATGTATGATCTATCTTCAAAAAAATATATCACATTATGAACATAATGTAAAACCCGTGATCTGAGTCAAAGTTTTATGTTTATGAACCGATCGGTTCAATTGCCAGTTCGAGTCGAGTATGTTTTAGAATACATTACTGAGTTGACGTTGGTCGGGTGTATGAGCCATGAGGGTCATGCGTACCTAAGTATATAATGATAACATCATGAACACAATAAAAAAGAATGAGTTATCAGAATATATGAGAGTATGCCAATTATTTTTTATTTTATATGTAATTGATAGTGGAATTAGTTTTAGGCTGTTTATCGCGTTAGAACGCGTTATGGGGAATTTGGGTGGGTTGTTAGTTATAGAATGTCATTATAATGTTGTAGTGTTTATTTTATTTTATGAGATTTTTCTGATTTTATGAATTTTTTTTGATTTATTCCGAGTTAGTTATTATTATTTACACGAGACATGATGAGTCAAGTCTTATTTACGATATTGCCATTAATCAAACCCCCGACCCATTTTCTCTTCTCCGTCCAAACCCCTTGCCGCGCCGCCCCCTTTTGATTGTTGTGGTCGCCACCGCCGGTGTCGTCCTGCCGTTGATCGTCGCCACCAGGCCCTGCAGCGGCATTGCCGTGACACCCCAAATGCCCCACTGTCTCCCAGCCTTCACGACGCCGGAATCGCCGAGCCTAACGACGTGCTCACGTTGTCGATTCCGCCACTAGCGACCATCGCCGCGGCCGTCCAGTCACGACTTTGACATTGCCAACCCTCTCACAACCTTCCCTGACAAGAGCGGAGCCCATCACCGCCCAGGTTGGCCGGAGCTAGTCACCCACCACCGACGGCCTCTATTTAGCCATTTTCCAATGAGCCACCACCTCTGCCAAGCACATCGACATCGTAGATACGTCAGGCTCGCCGAGCCGATTCCAACAGTTCTAGCGGAGGTTCACTGGCAGCGCAGAGTGCTGCGGCGGAAGGCAGGCAGCAGCGGCACAGGGGAGAATACCTGTAATTTTGGACTGTTCGCGGACATTGTTTAACCCGATGGACAATTTGATATCCAAAGTCGGTCTGATAAATTTTGTTCGACAAAATTCTTGGACGAATCCGGACAATAATTCTTCCAATGTTCGTCCAACCAATGCCCACCCCCATACATTTTAGCTTAGTTGATCCCAAGTTTCTTTTTAAATAGGCAAACGAACTCATACACTTGGAGCGGATCAGGGCACGTACTGGCAACACTGTGTCTTGTCCAGCACCTTTTAACCAATGCAAATAATTTGGGACGCTCGTCTTCAACCTTTAACGCAGCGCACTGCTCATAGGCATAGAACCAAGACGTTAATGGAGCTGCAACAATGTCTAGATAGCCAAAGCGATCCCCGTTCAGGTAATCCTTCTCCCCCAAGATGCCCTCAACACCTTTTAAAAGCTCCAAGAATTCCTAGACTAGAGCCTGCTGAGTCTCGTCTCTGCTCTTCCAAATCTCGCCCCTGCCACAAATAACTGCACCAAAAATTAACGACAAAAATAATCTCTTGAGGTTTATTGGTTTGAACAATTGGCATCAATCACTTTGGTGTGAGTAAAATTTTTTTAAGAGAAGACCACAAGGTCTAAGAGAATATGAAACATAAATAACATTATCACGATCTACAGATAGATCTATTCCAGAACAAAAATATACCCTGATAATGTTTTTTAATGCAACAGAGAGCATTTTAACCCCGAGACATGTCAGTAAAATAGACAAAAGAACAATAAAGAACACATAAGTAAGTTGGTGGTGCACTAATTACCTTCTTGTCGATGAAATCTACCCAAAACCTTGTTTGAGCTGGTTCATAAGGGCATGGAGGAAGCAAAGAGTGGTTAGCCAGGCCCTTCGACGTAGTTGAAGATGACAAGAGATATACATATGGCCTTGCCGTTGTGTAGCAGAGCGGGACTTTCTCATAGATGGGATTGTACTTGTGCAACAGCTCACCCTTACCCCCACGTGATGCCCTTTCTCTGCGAGAGCTACCTTGGCCCTTCTAACATATGGGCAAACCCAGAGGCTCATTAGAACGACGGCATGTTCATCGTTTCTGGCCATCTTTGGATTGCTCAAGGTGTAGTGGAATATGGGAATGATAGCGAAGCATTCATGTATTAGTAAGATGATGCCTTGTTTGTCTCGGGTAACAAGAATTGTTAGGCGTCGTTCTTAGACATGCACTTGCAATTGTTGTGATGAAAATGAATGCTTCTTTGTTGCCGGATTATAGAATATTGCCGGCCCTTCATTATTGTTTATGTCCTATGCTTTAAAATAAGAACAGAATATGAAATATGCAAACCTTGCGCAATAGATTAACAAAGAAGAAACTACACTAGTTAGACAAATAATCGGAAGCTCGTCATGGCGGGTATTTTTTCAAAGCTATATTATCATTCTTTTTTTGACAAATTACTCTAAAAAATTAATAGATTTCTGCTCACTTCGGGTTGAAATAACAAAATATCATGGGTCACTGGTCTCCTTTCTGGCAGAGATATCCGCATTAACTAATCATCATCTCGTTTCCATTGCAACTAAAAATTAGATTTCTTTCTCCTCGCCTTTTTACGTGGAGCTTCGCCTTTGAGAAGGCTATCGGAAAATGCTACGATTTAATATAATAGTAAGTGTATCAGTCGTGAGTTTCATCAACTTTCAGATTATAACACCCAAAAAAAACCTCCATTTCCTCATCTTGTATCATATTATCCTCTTGGCTTCTAGAGAGCAGAATGGATCAAATATATGGGGAAAGCTGAAGGACTGGCGAATCAAGTCTTTGATGCAGTTGAGTTAGCTTACCATGTCTAACCACCACATAGATATGTATCAAGCATTGAAGGTGTTTCCTGATGTTATTGTTGGGTGCATAGATGAAAACTAATTGTATGTGCTTGAAGAACTCAGCAGCAGACAGAACTTCTGTGTCAGCATGGCTTCACAGAACTACATCTTTCAAGCCAGCGGTAGCATGACTTCAATTTATAAATATAAGTGAAACAAAACATAAATAGATATTCTCAAAATCAGTCGTGTAGGTACTCGTGATTGACTGATTCTCTTGTTCTTTGCTCTTCCCAGTGCGTATGGTCTTCCTCAAATGATGCATACAAATTGAAGGTTAAGGAAAGCAATCTTTGATAATTAAGAGCAGAGTTGACCAACATGATATATTTTCATTTGATAAGCGCCATTGCAGTTTGTTGTAGATGCCGGGGGAGAGAACATTGATGAGAGGATCAGGATAAACCTCCTACAATGTTTCATTGTCTGAGGATTTTGATGAGTTTCATGCCTTACAGTGTGTAAGAAAGAGAAGCCAATGCTTGCTTTCATGGCAAAACTCCCGGTTTTATTTTGTTTGGAATCAATCTCTATTTTCTATTCTATCTTCCATATCATCCATAGCTAGTTAGTAGTCAATCTTTGGATATGTTAGTTGCTCTATAAATCTTTAAATTTGTAAATGGTCAGACTAGCTTATATTGCTGCAAATTTCTGTATTTTATGTTCATCAATGTATTTCAGACAATAGGTGTGGTAATTGATGAAACATACGCTTCGGATCCCTCCAAGTACTCCCTTTCGACCTTCCTCGACAATATCAACGTCGATGATAATTCTTCCTCTGGTTTTCTCACAAATCAGAACCTATGGAGATATGATGAGAATGAGAAACCCAAGTACTTTAGGTAAGCTTTTTATCGGATTATTGGAATTCCCTCATTTGTACAAGTATTTTTTACACCTTATAATGGTTTTGAAGATTGGTATGATGGTGGAGTGTCACAACCTCAGCTAGCTTTCTTTCCTACGGGAAATTACACCACTACCTACTCCAGAAACATTGCGAAAGTTTGCTTTCACCTCTATAATATGCAATGTTAGAAAACAAAACCAAAGATTGCTAGCGTAATATAAAAGCAATACTGGTTACAGTTCTCTGAAATGTTCATACTGCAAACAAGAAGAGGAGGTTATAAGCATAGATGCTGGCATGTGCAACAGAGATAGTTCACAACCTTTGGATCCCATCATGGTACCTTGTCCAAATTCTTGAATGATCTTCAACTAGGTTCCATCAGATGAAAGTGGGTGTCATGAAGGCAGATTCGAGATTTATCTAAAATCAAGATGGTTTTTAGCATGCATCTATGTATTGTTTTCAGCATCTTTCAAGTACGACTTGCACAAATTGAAAACTAGAAGAAAATTTCTGGTAGATCATGCAAATTGCCAAAGATGGACTTATAAGCTTCTCCTTAAATATCTTTCAACATCAATCAATATGGTAGAGTTTGGAAGGCCTGAGATCTTGTGTGACATTGAAAAATCTCAGAACATCCAACCATCTATCCCATCTCTTCAACCTGTGAACTGCAATAGTCTCCGGTATGAGTTCATGTGAACAGGCTCCATTTGTGCCAGGGTAATCATACATTGCAGGCTTGTTAGAAAACCTGTTCTTGGCCTTCTTTCCCATATCCAACCATTGGCCGACCATTCTATCTTCAGGTCCTTCGGTGTTGCTCTTTGGAATGGAAGATTCGCTAATCCATTCAACCAGATCCCATGACAATATAAACCCCATACCTGACATGTATCCTAGATATGGATTGTTGTTGCGGCAGGAGACGGCAAATCCATAATACAAATCAGCTCTTGGTAATGGCCTTAGGGAGGTTGCTAATGGATGCAACCGCAGGTATACATCGTCGTCAGCCTTCATCACATAGTCATACTGGCGACTTAAAATCCGAGGCAGAGAAGAGAAGAAGGTGTAAGTTTTGCCGGAGTTCATGTTCTCAAAGCAGTCGAGAATGATAATGTCGTCAAACCGGAGGATCTCCATGGCAAGGAGCAACCTTTGATCATCCTTGGTGAGATTGCAGAATACAAAATTGATGCGTACATCTGCAATGGGAGTGGTTTGGATCCCATATGCAATTCGAAGAAAGTGTCGGCGATCATAATTGTCTGGTCGCGTCAATATGCCAATCAAGAGGCTGAATTTTGTCGCCAGTGAAGGCTTGGGGATGAGAACGGCTTGATCATATGATGCAGCAGGCCTCCCATGGAGATGGAAGAAGGAAGAACAGAGAAATAAGAAGAGTGCAACGAAGGGCAATGTAGAAAGAATTGCCCATTTCCCCCATTAGTTTTTGGTAATCAGCTGCCAACACTGATCCTGTTTAACATGAGAAAAAGTCTCCATGCTAACTCTCGTGCTGCCTTTTTCCTCTGTTTGTAACGCGAACTTTCAGCACCAACCCCGTGCAGGGCAGCATATCGGGTGTGAAGTGAGATTTCCACAATCACAATAGTACGCTACCACTACCAACTAAAAGAACAATATGATCATTCAATAATTAGAAGCAAACTGATCATTCAATAAAAAAACTTGTAAACACAAATATGAGCTTACACTAATAGATGTTGAACAATATTAACCCCATTTTCAAAAATTAGCACATGTTATAAGTACTAGAACTCGATCAATATCTATTAGAAAGGGCCTTGCTCGAATCGATTTCAAGATGGCAAACCAAGGCAACGTCTTGTGATTACATGAGTGACTAGCCATCATACTTATAAGAACATTCTTTACTCATTTTAAGTAGGTGCAGAACAAGAAATAGCATTCTCCACAATTCTACATCACCAGATTTACATACAATGTGGGATACAATGTGGGACATCAACATCAAGCATCAAATCAATTTCCAGTCAAATTTTGGTTCACTGCTTAGATAAGATCATCCTAGAATGTTTATGTACTTTCTTTTGGAGACGGTTAAACATACTCAGACCAAGTTGTCCTCGGAACCAACCAGTCAAATTTAGCAGGCTGATCAATTCCTAGTTTGTGTGTCCTGCAGGATTTCTGTTCCAGGACAAGTAGGAAGGATCTCCAAGTGGCCTGCAGGAAAATGTCTCATTGTTAATTATGACATCGAACTATTTTCCACAAAGATAAGGCTCTTCTTATTTGAGACCATCACTAATAAAAATTCAATTGCATGCTACAGATTCAAGTTTGTAGCTATAAATCAATGAAGTAATGATTATGAAACGATTTTAGGAGTGGGCAGGACCATATGCCACTCGCATGTGTTTCTTGAAAATAATCATGCTGCTTGCAGTCATGATGCCAAGAAGTGTGGCTATCTACATGGCTGAGGGTAACTTCTAGCAAAATACTTTAGCACTGAGCATAGGTAAAAATTAGCAATGAACTCACCTTGGTCTCATCAAGTATATAAGTATGAAGCTAATTGCCAGGAAGAGACATAATGCCCCTACAGTAAGATAAGCAATACCAAGAAAATCATTTTTCCCACAACTGGTAGTTGACAGAACTAATTTTTTATCTCCCCCAAAGCTATAAGCATTGTAATTGTTCTGGATTTGAACAATTATCTTGTCCCCAGCTTCAAGGTCATTCTCTATTTTACCAAATAGCTTTCTAAAAGTTGGCAGTGCTGCAGTTCGCATCCAAACAATAAGATCCTCTAGCTCATTTAACTGCCAGCAAAACAATCACAGGTGAGATAAGAGCAGACAAAAAACTTCAAAAGGTAGGCCACATAGATAATTAACAATTAAAGTACTGCACATACAGGAATGCTGGCGTTCAGTTTAGCACCCCCAATGAGACCTCCATTTTGAAAATTCTTGGGGTACACATCACTACCAAATTTATGGTCCCAGTCACTCTACCAAGCTATGCCATTCTTGTTAACTACTAGACGTGTGTTATTCCGCAAAAACCCATAAGCATCATTAAACAAACTCCATGCAATTAGATCACAAGGAACAATGGGGCCATTTAATTAAGCGCGCTTCAGAATTGCAGTTTTTAGTATCATTTTCGCTCACTATACTTAGCAGCTGTTTGTCGCTTCTACTCTTTACATATCTGACAAATGAAAAGCATTATCTCATAAAATTCTTCACCCACAAGCCTTCTTCAAAACTACTCATTGCCGTCCATCCAAACTATCAGTTGCCAAAAAAAGTCCGTAATACTCTATAAAGAAAACTTTACAAAAGAAATGAAATTCCAAGGTCAAACATGACATTCAAAAGAATTTACATTTAAAAATCTTAATCTATTCCTTCACTTCTTATATAGCAGAGAAAATTTTTGACAAATAGGATGTCCACAGATAGTGGATCCATAGTCAACATATCGTTGAGAAATAAAGTTAAAGAAATTACTGTAGTCAGCAACCACTATAAGTACCAAATGTACAAGGACCAAAAAGTCAAATCAATTCATAACCATATGATAAATGACTACGATAACCATCAAACCAAGTTTGCATAACACCGATGATTCTGATAGAAGTTATCAAGTTGGTAGTAGACCTACACTGGACTTTTCATGTGCTTTGGCTGCTGTAAAAAAAATAGTAGATAATAACTTTTTACAGAAAGAGTGACAAAGGAGCATAATAGAGTCATCTAATTGACTTACGGTTACAGTTTTCACACAAGTCTTGTCAGTTGTTGTGCTTCGTATATAAGCAAGCTTGTTGGAAAGAAAATCTTTACGTATGCATTCAGTACCATATAGGTGTTTAATTTTGACTACCTACATTCAAGTCAAACAATATTAGTAAGCACTCAGATACATAGAAACCAACTATAAATATGAACTAAAATATTTCTATAATGCAGACAAAGAATTTCTCACGCATTGTGGGGCAAACAAAGCTGCAAGACTGATAGGGATGAACACAACCCCACAAAAGTAAAAGTTGTTATGACCTGATCATATAAACCAAACATATTTTACCATGTTACAGTATTAGACATCAAAAGAAAAGGCAACATGACATAAACATTTCAGAAGTCTGAAAATGCCAAACCCTAGACTCACCCATCTTTTGCAAGCAGGAAGTTGTTGCTGTGTAAACCTAGAATCTGCACAAAAGTACCCAAATGCAATTTACAGATTGGTCAAGGTAAAAACAAAACATAATAGGGCATTGCGATTACAATAGAAAATTTTAAATGAGATTTTTAAAAAAATTATCACAAAGTTTTTTTTGTCACAATTATGAAATGTGACGAAGCTCAAAAATCATACTTGGCGGTTATAATTATTGAGAGAGTTTAGTTCACGCGTTTGAAAAAATAAAAAAAGGATCACACCTCTTTTTATTTTGTAATATTTTGTGAAGATTTTTTCAAAGTGCCAACATTTTACCAAACATGTTTATGTTTTTTAGCTGTTATCATTACAACAACCACCCTATAATACGCATCACACACTAAAATAAAGAAATAAATAAATCTCAATACAAAGAACCTTAAAGCACACAACAGATTTCGTAGTTCCTAGTCAGAAATGTGTCAAAATCAATAAAATCAGATTCGAGCATATACAATTCCGAGTCTTTTAATCAAATTCAACCATTGATAACGACATCCGTCCCAAGATAATTGACCCGTCTCGATAAAATATTTAAAAAATTAACCATACCCATCCAACTTCAACGTTTGATATATAAATATATTATTATTACATATATAAGAAGATGGAGACATTGCAAAATCTAAACAACTAAACAAACCCCAAACGCCACCTTCCCTTCCCACCAAAACCAAGGATTCGAGAGTTTCGCGGTAAACAAGATCACGAAACTTGCTATAAGACCGTCGAAACTAAAGGAATCGAGAATGCACAGAGAGGGGGCGGGGCGGGGGCTAGAACCGACATTAGCGGCGCTTGGAGTTCCTCCGATCGGCGGCGGATCTGGTGCCGGCCTTCGATTCATCTCCGGCGCCGGCGAGCGGGAACGGCGGAGAACTCCGGCGAGTGACGAAGGTCGGCGTCTTTGGTCCGATGGAGCGGTCGAGCGGAGAGACGAGAAAACGGTTTTTGCGGAGGCGCGGGCCCAACAACTATCGCTGTCCGGTTTCCGCCGGTTGTTTATTGGTTTAGATCCGATTTGTTTTGTCATTCGTTCGAAACAGGCTCTTTAACACTAAAACAAATTCAAATTAGAGTTGATCTTGTAACAATAGTTTGATTTGTTATGTATTCTCTTGTTTAATTTAAGTAAAAAATAATTATTATAAAATCATGTTTTATCAACAATAAAAATCTTATTTTTAAAAAATCTTATTTTTTAAAAAATATTTGTGTAAATGTTATATATATATATATATACATAAAAATCGGCCCGAGTCCAAAAGGTGCAAGCCCTATCTTTCTTCACTTGGTCCGAATAGATTTTTGTCGTGTACATCCTTCGATAATTGCATATTTTTTTTGTTTCCTTCCCTTTAATCTGGTGTCCCAAAGAGTGGTCATTGTGGCTTTGGAAAAAAAAGAGAGTGGTCATTGGGAGCAAATCGCGACTAGTGCACGGGCTTTTTGATCCACATGATGCGTCCATGCAAAAGCCCATAGGGCTCTATCCCCTCTCGAGTAGAGGGCTTAGCGAGCTCGTAGGACCTCTTGGATGTGACCTAACCATGACAAAGCTTAAAAAAGAAACTAATTATTGCCTTGCGAATAACTTTGTATGCCAATGGCTATCTCGCACATATTTAAATGCACATTTTCATTAACGTAAGGAATTAGGGGAAACCCCAAGCCATTTGAAAAGAAGAAGAATAAATATTTCACGCAGAGCATTTGCATTGCACAAGTGAAAGCCACTTATCCGCTCGAGAATTAGGTGGATTAATGAATGTTCATAAAGGGGTCTACTACTAAGCAAGCTGGGAAAGTACACTATGCGCATGATCATCAACATGTACATACACAAATTACAAATGCAGTCATTAGGCAACTCAAAGCAAAGCAGATGGAACCGAGCCAACCTAATGAGAAGGCTTATTGAAAAATGGAGGGGGATGGCGTAAGCGGGGTAAGTGGGAGCTCAATGGAATTAGTGGTGTCATAACCTAACCTTATCAACTACCTTATCTCGCCGCGCTACTACGTATAACCCCATCTGGCTCAATTTCTTCAGGTAGTGCACCCGCTTTGCCTCACCCTTTTACAGCAATTTTGTCGGAATAAAGGCTTCAACAAGCCAGTGCGGACCTGTCGTTAAGTCATAAATAAAGAGTGGTAATCTATTGTATGCCCATTAAATTCAAGCAAATTACTCACCTGTTAAATTAAATATTTTTATGTTAATTTTATTATTTCAAAAACAAATAAACCCTCTTATTTATGATTTAATACTCACTCATTGGGTTTTAAGACCTAACCAATTATTTTCCATAATTAAATCTTGTTCATAACATGCATCTTGTTTGATATATTTACAGTGGTTCTGAGTGCAATCACTTAATCAAGTTAATGCTTGATTTGTTACCTCTCTGCTTTTTTTCCCGGTTCTTCAATATCGCATCCATAACTTTACTCAAAAAATATTCAAAAATAATGTAAATGAAATAGTTAAAAAATAATCTAATGCAGGGGCGATATCATAGAGATAATAGAAGTCTGTCCTTCATAGTTGATATAGCAAACCTAAAAATAGCACCCCAGGCTTAACAAAGCGTAATTCTTGTTTAAGATTGCGTCCTCTCAAACCTGAAACTCCTGTCCACATTCGTACTATTATTATTATTACTATACTAAAATTAGAAATTTTTTATCTCCAATTTATTTATCATAGAGGGTTTATTTAGTTCTAACTAAAGCCATCTCGTACGTTTACATTTTTCTTAGATTGCGAACCGGGCCCCGCTTGTACAATCGTGTGGAACTCGATGCACCGCACCATCCCACGGCTAATAGCCCTCCAATAGCATCACGGGCCCCACAATGGGGCGCTACACCCGAGGAATCGTAGCTGCTTTTGCCGATCAAAATGCAGAACGTACCAGCTAGTGCACTGCAAAGACAACAACACGGGGGGCCCGCACTGACCAGGTCAGGCTCCTTTTCCCGACCGTCATTTTCCGGTCAACCGTCTCGCGCCGATTCGACGTCACCGTCACCGACAACCGCCGGCCAAAGGCCACCCTTCTTCTCCGGCCGGGGTGGCGTTTTGACTGGCGAGCCTACGGGCAGGCCAGTCGGCTGTCGAGGCCAGATGGC
The DNA here is from genome assembly GCA_033002965.1 of Piper betle. Classification (NCBI taxonomy): domain Eukaryota; kingdom Viridiplantae; phylum Streptophyta; class Magnoliopsida; order Piperales; family Piperaceae; genus Piper; species Piper betle. The sequence continues at coordinate 15,834 of JAURVB010006055.1, read as the reverse complement.
ATATAGGCCGGAGGCGTGGCGTTGTAGGTTCGGACAGGTACGGCGGCGGGAGGTTCTCGCAGACGGCGTTGGCCATACCTCCGGCAGTGGTGGTGGTCCTCTTTTCCAGGCTCCAGGGCAGCGTCCGTACCCGATGTCACTCGATTCTCGGTTTGGTCCCCCGCCGGGTTTTCGGTTTATACGGGTATTCGGGTCCCTATTGTGGTGGGTGGCCATTAAGAAAATAGCACAACAGCTGTCATCATTCAACCACTACGTTAGCCGTACTTTAGGTAGCCAAAATTCCAATTATTATAACATAATAATAACTTTTTTGTTGTGAAATAGTGTGGTCCTTCAACATTTTTTTTCTAAAAAAAAGCCAGTGGTCCTTAAACACTTACACAGCAGTAATAATGTTTTAGCACGTGTAAGTTGATGAAATTGTTATTGGAAGCCTTGACTTAGGAGCGTTGGATCGAATTAGACTTTAGACTGTTTAGTCTTTTCATATATATATATATATATATATTTGGTGGTTGGTGTTATTAGGTGCTAATATCCTTTTTGGAGAAATGTACTAAATGTTTGAGCTAATCTTATTTATGAGTTACAATATTTGGCTTAATACACGGGTGAATTCGAAAGTACATTTTTATACATTTTTAGCTCTAAAAATATATACGAGGCTCAAAGAATATGCTTACAATCAAAATTTGTAGTTATATGTTGGGCATTTGAAACATGTTTTATAGGTTTTTCTTATTTAGACATAAGTTAAAAAGGTAAAAAATTTTCATTATCCTACATGCAAGTTAATTCCGGCACCGTGCCAATCTGATTTTGGGGCCAAATCGGTCGGCCTCGAATCGGCGGCGAGTCACCCCGATTCCGACTTCACCGAAAAATTAGTTTTTGGATAAATTACCAAATGCCCTAAATATAATATTAATTCAATTATTTAAATAAGGGTAAAATTAGAATTGACAGAGAGCAATGACGGGGGGACGATCTGGAGGGGCCGGGCACGGTCGGCGGGGGGAGGTGGGGAGGTAGAGGGAGGGGCTGGCAGGGGGAGGTGGGGCGTGGCGGGCACAGGGCGGGGCGGGTCGGGGGAGGGGGGCCGCTCACCATGGGTGAGAAATAACTATGGTGGCATTTTTGTAATTAAAACTTGACTCGTGTCCGACTCGAGTATTATAAAATAATAACTAATTTAAAATAATTTTTAAAAAAATCTAAAAAATTTAAAAAATATCATAAAATATAATATATATAATACTATCAAAATAATATCAATATTTAATTTTTATATATTTATTTATGAGTTGTCAAATTATTATATATGACCGATTTGGACCGATTCCTATTCGATTTGGACCGATTCTTATTCGATTTAGACCGATTCTTATTCGATTTAGACCGATTCCAATTCCGATTCCGATTTACGCAACCATACTTTCATCCAATGTGTAATTAAAAGGAATGAGTTGTAACTATATTTGAATCCTTGAGTTCAACCATATTAAGGCCATGCATTTTAATAGCTTATTATACACCTTTTTTTTATAGTCCTCCGTATCCTATATGGGTGGCCCGTATATCGATTATCTATGTACATATATACAAGCCATGAAATGACCCCAAGATAATTAACTGGATATTCCAATTTCCAACTAAACCGGCCCAGTGTACGGTACACTCGGAGCATTATTTTAATCTTTCCATGTTCAAAATTTTATGTATATTTTATTGTTATATAATTATTAATATTGCAATAGAAGGTAAAAGATATTCAGAGTTCGTCACAATCCCCGGGATACGATACGACCATGACTTTCTCCCAGCGTCCCTTCCCTCTCAAGATGGCAGCCCGGGCCCATGTCCCAATTATGTCTTTTCATTTGCTCTCCCCTCCTCCCAATCAGCCACCCCTATCATAATTTTTAAAAACTGAGATGAATTGACACTTTTTTTCGTATAAAAAACCACATAATTTTTATGTTTGTGCATCTATAATTACTTTGATTTTTCATTATTCGACTATATTCCTAGTTTTGAAGGTACGGTGTATCGAGTGCATGGGCCGTGGCCAGCTTCTTGGGCAGGCTGCTTGTCTGAAAGTTACGAGCATTGTTATTATTATGTAATATACATCATAGATATGGGCCGAGCATTTTCGATAATTTAAAAGAACTTATGATGGTATCCAAGGACAATGTGGGGAGTGGGATGGAAGAAATTAAGGTCCCAGGCCATAATGTGGCTGTTCAACTATGTATGTGGGATCCCTTCACAAATCACACATAAATCTCCACCATTTGAAGTGTTGTTCGCTTGATTGCTCGATTGGAAGGGAGCCCCACACACATCACATTCATATCAAATTTTGAAGCAAGTTTTGAAGGCTACCGTCCCTTGCGTTGCAGGTTATGTTCATGCCAAAACGTTTAAATGCGGATTTGTATTGATTTTGCGCCTTGCCACTTGCCAGCGTTATCAATCATTTACATGCGACTAAGTAAAGAAAAGCATTCCCGTGTAGGTACCAAACAAGCCTCTTTTTATGAGATATGCCTTAGTTTTTTCAAGCTACACATTTCTCTCCAAATAAAACAATTTTCGTTTCTATCGATGATCTCATGGAACATAAGATTGCATACATTACATGCATTAAAAAACTGAAGCATGTCCATTAAAAAGTAAAAGTTATTAAACAGTAAATGGATTCCAAAGCACGGAAAGGTTGGAGTGGTTTATGTATATTTTAATTTATATAATTTACATTTCCTCCAGGGCATGGAACTGTATTTGACAAGAAGCTTGACAATGACTTGCGGGCTGTGTGTTCTCTAGGCTCTAGCTGTTAATTTTTTTGACCTCGTGACCTACACTTGCCCATTTGTGATCGCTACAGTAGAATAATTTATTGAGGTGCTCGGGAGATAAAGTAATATTCTATTTTTATTTGCTTCTCCCCAAAGTTATTGTTGTACTGGCTTTTGGAAATTCCTTTCCAAAATGTCAAGGTAATTTGACAATCTACTAAGATTCTCTTTGTTTAACATAGAATAAATTCTACTGTTAACTGATGACGAATAACGATAATGAGAAATGCAATTTTCATTTTACAAAAGGTCGTTTATTATGATTACGTAAGTTTTAACACACGTTTGTATTTATTAATAAATATTAGTTTTTCTTGTCACTTCTCATCATTTTGAGGCTATAATATCCAATAAAACATATACAAATTAATGTTTAGCTAATATTATTTTCAATATTTATTAGTTAGTGTATGATTAGGTGATTAGAATACCCCCTAATTACTATAAATTTCTCCAATACAAAAAGGAAAATGCTGCTCTAATCACATTTGCATTATTAGATAAAATTCATTTTTTTTCCAATTATCAATTCCAATAAATATTTTACCTGACCGGTCAATAATTATTGCATGGTTATTTTTAAAAAGAGTTGTCTAAGTATATATTTTTAAAATTCTATTTTTTTAGTTCTGTCGATGATTTTTTAAATAGTGCTATTTAATATTTAATATCTGCATAAAGATAATGTGAACTATTGTCGAAGTAAAATTAATATATCTAAAAAAAAATTGGACGTGGAGAACTTTAAACGGGTCGCTAATCCCTACTAATGATTCGGGGTGTTATCGTCATTTTGCAAACTCACTAATATCGTCTTAATCTCTTTCGTTGACCATGAGCCTCCCCAATCCATCCACACCGTCAAATTCCCCAGGCCCACTCACCACCACCCTTATCCGATCTCCCCACGTCAGACACCACGAACTCCACGTCAGACTCCACGAACTCCACGTCAGACTCCGACATGGCCTGGGGACTTGTCACTTCCGAAGCTGCGGTGGTGGTTGGGGCCACCGGGTAGATAAAAACCCGTAAAAGCGTGACGGTCGGTCCTGGCACCGCGGCCTTTCCTCCTCAATCTCCGGCGACGTGGGCGGCGGCGGCGGCGGCGATCTCTCTCCGGCGGTGGGTTTGAGCGTGGCTCCGGCGGCGTTCTCGGTGAGCTCTCTGCGTTTATTTTTTTACTGGCGTGTAGCGTTTTTTTTATTTTTTAAGGTTGGTTTTGGTGTAACTTTGGGAGTGTGACCTCGGTTCTTTCTCCGGCCGGTAAGGGTGGCGGAATCGGAGCTGGGGGGTACGTTGATGTGGTTTCTTTGTTTTTTTTTGGGGTTTTTTGTGGGTTTGTGGGTGTTCTTTGCGGTTGTCTTCGCCGATCTAGTTGTATGGTGTGAGGTTTGGTGTTTTATCGGCTGTTTTAGTGGTTTTGTGCTGTGTTTGGTGAGGGTTTCGGTTTTTCCACCTTGGTCGCGGGGAATGAGAGAGTAGTGGCTTGTGGATGGGTGTAATGAGGTGAATCCTCTCCATCCAATTGCCATTTTTATGGCTACTGGTTCCCATTTTATTATTATTACTATGTTTGCTCTGTATATAGATATGTATGTGTATATTTTTTTTCTGAAAGATGTTCATATTTTCATACTGCTGCTGTTTGTTTTTTCGCTAGGTTTGATGGTACGGCTTCTCATTGTTAGGTTTTTAATCTTTTTCAATCATTGTTTGTTGTGTTCCATTTTGGGTAAAATGGTTGTTCTTAGATCGGTGATTTGTTGCAACTTTTCTGGGGGTTTTCGTTGGGATCTAGTCTATCTGCCATGTTGTTTACCCGCCTTCTCTTGTGTTTAGTGGGGGATTGATTTTTTGTTGTTTGGTTAGATATCATGGTGAGGAAGAAGAGATCGGAGACCCAAGGGGGCGGGGAGAGTTCGGATCCGCCGCCGGCGGCAGGTGGCAGCGGTGGCCGCGGTGGTGGGTCTCAAAGAGGTCGGGGTGGAAGCCCTCATCCTCAACAGCAGCAGCCGCAGCAACAGCAGCAGTACGCCGGCAGCGGCGGTGGCCGCGGGTCAGGAGGTTATTACCAGGGCGGCCGAGGCGGCGGCGGGTATGGCGGTCGAGGGGGCACGCCTCCTCAGCACCCTGCTGGGCCTCTGCCGGAGTACCATGGTCGAGGTGCTCCGGCAATGGCCGCTCAGCAGGTGGGTGGTCGTGGTGGGCGTCGTCCTGGTGGACGTGGCGGCGGCGGCTATGGTCCACGGCCGTCGTATCCCGAGCTGCACCAAGCTTCCCAGCAGTATACTTCTGGATCTGGGAGACCGACGGAGGCGGCGCCTCAAGCAAGTTCTTCGTACCTGCCTCCTCAACAGCAGTTTGGACAGTTATCTATCCAGCCCGATGAAGGTACTAGCAAGGCTGTCCAGCCGGTAGCGCCAACTCCACCGCCAGCATCCAGTAAATCTATGAGGTTCCCCCTGCGCCCAGGAAGTGGTAGCACTGGTATCAAGTGCATGGTCAAGGCGAATCATTTTTTTGCGGATCTGCCAGATAAAGACCTCCACCAATACGATGTATGCTATCTGATAAACAGCCAAATTTTGCCAACTACTTACGTTGAATATGAAAGGTTTTTGCCAGTGTGATTGGTCTTGATTTTGTGCTTATTAGGTGACAATCACACCTGAAGTTACTTCTCGTGGTGTTAATCGAGCTGTGATGAAGAAGTTGGTGGAGATATATAAAGAGTCGCACCTTGGAAGGCGGCTTCCTGCTTATGATGGAAGGAAAAGTCTTTATACTGCAGGCCCCCTTCCATTTGCTTCCAAAGAGTTTCAAATTCAGCTCATGGATGAGGAAGAAGGCCAAACTGGTGTGAGGTTGGTGCTTAAGTATTTGTGTTATAATAGCATCCTAAATAATTGTTCCTAGTAAGCTTGTTTGCTAACTATCAGTCTAAATGATTTAGGCGTGAGAGGTCGTTCAAAGTTGTCATCAAGTTTGCTGCTCGTGCTGATCTCCACCATTTAGGGATGTTTCTGGCTGGGAGACAAGCAGATGCGCCGCAGGAAGCTTTGCAGGTTCTTGACATTGTACTGCGTGAACTGCCTACTAACAGGTGAGTTTGAGTTTGCATTTATTCATTTAATATCCCCTTCGTGTTTAGAGCTTTCATCTTATATTTGAGGTTTTAATATGACTGTTATTCATTATGCAGATACTCTCCAGTGGGTCGTTCATTTTATTCACCAGACTTGGGTAGGAGACAACAATTGGGAGAAGGTTTAGAAAGCTGGCGAGGATTTTATCAGAGCATCAGGCCTACCCAAATGGGATTATCTTTGAATATTGGTAATGCATAACTCCATGTGTCGACATTAAATTTGCACGTGTTTTCTTTAATGAAAAATTTATCATCTTTATTATCACCGCCTACATCTTCTCCCAACTGGGTTTGCAAAAAAAATCATCTTTTTATGCTTAGAATTGAATCATTTAGTCGTGAGGACGCAATTATTTGTCATTTGTCATTTTCGTGTCTGTATGCCATTTTTAGTTGTTATTCTTGTTTGCTTGTATGTTGCACTGCTAATAATCATGCTAACATATTTGCTTGGTGGAGTGCTTACATGCCAATTATTACTATTTCATATGTGGGAAAAAGTAATTTATGGTCGTGAACTGCAACTCTTGAATTATTACGTGGAGTCAAGTGTGTCTGCATGGTTTGTTCTGTTGTTCATGTTGTTTTCTCTTATATCCTTGCTAGATGGTGCATTTGAGATGGTTTAATATAGATGCAACGCTAGGAAAACTACATTAATCAACTTGTCCTGAAGAATCTTAATCATTTTTTGATTGAGATACCGTGTGCATGTTACTGAACTTCTTTAGCATGCTTGCTTTTCTTTTATTGTTTTTGGCTTACTACTTTCCTTGTGCCAACTTCTGGTAGATCTACATAAGTAGCAATGTATACGGCTAAAAACACTTCAAACCGCATCTGTTTGGTCTGTGGTGTACTATAAAAAATGTTTGCTAATGTACTCAATATCCATCTGAGATGGAGTTAAATTTATTGTTTTGAACTCATTGTTTTGAAGTTATAAAACTGAGTTTTTCACAAGATCTGTTTAGTCTGATGGTTCTCTGTTGATTATAAAAATTTTGTGATCTTTTAAAATCTAATGCATATTCATCTTACTTGATTTAAGATATGTCATCAACTGCTTTTATTGAGCCACTCCCAGTCATAGAGTTTGTAACTCAGCTTCTGAATCGAGATGTCATATCAAGGCCTTTGTCTGATGCTGATCGTGTCAAGGTAATATCTTGTTCATTCTCTTTATAGCTGCTTCTAGGGCTATCTTGATGTATTTATTTGTGCATAGTTTGTACGTTTATTTCTTTTGGATTTTTAATATTAATAATTAAGCATTTTTAGGGGGATGGATTGATTATTGTCTTATTAAGCATTTTTAGAGGGATGGATTGATTATTATCTTCTTTTGAATCATCAATTTTTTAATGACTAAGTGTGATTTTGGGAGTTGATTAAGCGTACAACTATTTGTCATTGTTATTTATAGTACACAATCAAGCTATTTATCAGCTTTGGATCACAGTGTCATCCCATATTGCTGGAAATCAGAGAACAGCCGTAGCTACCTTTTAATATTTTACTTTCATTTCCCCCCTCATGTCTCATTTTGATTAATAAATATTTTCTAACAGTTTTGTGGTTGTTTTGGTGCTTGAATTCTGTTTGCTGCAATTAGTGTGATGACATATATGGCATCAACCAAATTTTACTCTAGCTAAATGATCTCTTCTCTATGCTTGATTTTGGTATCACAAAAAGTTTTAAGTAGTCCAATTATGTGTAAATTACTTTCATGCTCTACGCTACTGACTTTTGGCTACCTGCAGATTAAAAAGGCATTAAGAGGTGTCAAGGTGGAAGTGACACACCGTGGTAATATGCGGAGAAAGTATCGCATAACTGGTCTTACTTCACAGGCTACCAGAGAATTAACGTATGTGTTTCTGAATCCTGATGACTTTATAGCAGTCTTTCTTTTATGATTTTTTATCTTTGTTGTGCTTATGCATAAATCTTATTTTGTGTGCCTGCTGATAAATTTATTTTATTTTCTCGCCATGTTTTTTTGCACAAAGGTTTCCGGTTGATGATAGGGGTACAATGAAGTCAGTTGTTAGGTACTTCCAGGAGACTTACGGGTTTGTCATTCAGCATGTAAATATGCCCTGCTTGCAAGTAGGCAACCAACAGAGGCCAAATTATCTTCCAATGGAGGTAATGTTCAATTGAAGTGCTCTTCACCTCCCTTTTCTTTTTATATTGGATGAATCTTTATTGCTTCAGCCCTTATTACTGTTTAGGTCTGCAAGATTGTTGAAGGGCAGAGGTATTCGAAGAGACTGAATGAAAGACAGATCACTGCTTTATTGAAGGTTACCTGTCAACGCCCTTATGAAAGAGAGCGGGACATAATGCAGGTAGCCTTTGCTATATTAATTCGTGATAAGTTTCCGTTGTAGTAAATAAATTCCTACTTGTCTAGTTGGTTTTGCCAGCTTGATGATGCCTTTTTATTTGAATAAATTAGCTTTTTGTTTTTGCATCTTCAACGTAATGAGCTCACACAATCCATGGAAAATTCAAAAGTTTTCTACTCTGACCTTAAAAGTGTTTCTGGGATTTCTTTCTAGTTTGTATATGTGTATGCAGATTCTACTATTGATTGGATGTAACAGCTGTTTATCCTGTAGCACGTATTCATCTGCTTTTTAGGGAAAAATTCTCCTTTCATTTTTCAAGATTGTTATTTGCTTGGCTGCTAGATCTTTTACTTTGCGGGTTCTTTTTTATTTTTTCTTTTTGCAGACAGTGCATCATAACAATTATAGGGAAGATCCTTATGCTCAAGAATTTGGTATAGTAATCAGCGACAGGCTAGCGCAAGTTGAAGCTCGAGTTTTACCTGCACCATGGGTGGGTGTTGATTTTTTAATCTCTAAGCATTTATGTCAGCAACCTTCTTATTAATTTTTTCATTGCATTTTAGCTCAAATATCATGACACGGGTAAGGAAAGAGATTGTCTTCCACAAGTTGGCCAATGGAATATGATGAACAAGGTATGCATTTTTTATGTTTAAAAATTGTTAGGGACTTTGGACTTTATTGGATTATTTACTTAATGGTTCCTTTTCCGTTAGGAACTGCTCAAACTATATTGGCCTGTAGCATTTTAACATTCCTGTTTGTGAGTTGAATTTGAATTATCTTTGTTGAAGATTTGAGTGTATCAATTATTTTTTTATCCCGCAGAAAATGGTTGATGGTGGCACAGTGAACAACTGGATGTGTATTAACTTCTCTCGCATGGTTCAAGATGGTGTCGCACATGAATTTTGTCTGGAGCTTGCCAAAATGTGCATGACTTCAGGCATGGTATGAATGCATGTGGTGTTTTTCTTTCTTTATGCCTCATTATTTTTAAAATTTATGTTTCATATATTCGCTGAATTGCTTGTTTGCAGGCTTTTAATTCCTCGCCCGTACTTCCACCTTTCACTTTTCGGCCAGATCAAGTGGAGAAAGCTCTGAAATCACGTTACCATGATGCTATGTCAAGAATTCAGGGTGGCAAAGAGCTTGATTTACTAATTGTAATTTTGCCTGATAACAATGGCTCCCTTTATGGTAATCAGCATTTGCTGGAATGTATCCAGTTTGATGTCATATTTGACTGGATTGCCCTAATGTGCTCCGTTCTCTACTTTTTTATTATGTTAAAAGTGTCTTGTCTTGGTTCATTAGGTGACCTGAAAAGGATTTGTGAGACGGACCTCGGAATAGTATCTCAGTGTTGCTTGACTAAACATGTATTTAAAAAGAACAAGCAGTACATGGCCAATGTGGCCCTTAAAATAAATGTGAAGGTGTGTGAATTATGTCCGGATTTTATGGCGTTTTTGCTTGTTGAGAGAGCAAGATAACTCATGTTCTTGTCTTTGATTGTATTGGTAAAGGTGGGAGGTAGGAACACTGTGCTTGTGGATGCACTGTCTAGGCGTATTCCACTGGTTACGGATAGGCCTACAATTATATTTGGTGCTGATGTTACCCATCCTCATCCTGGCGAGGATTCTAGCCCCTCAATTGCAGCTGTAAGCATTATCTGTTTGCATCTATGATATAGTGTTTTTTCTTTCTAATATTGTCAAAGTTATCTCTATGGCTTATTAATCATGTTCTAGGTTGTGGCTTCCCAAGATTGGCCTGAGATAACAAAGTATGCCGGGCTAGTTTCTGCACAGGCCCATCGTCAAGAACTCATTGAGGACCTCTTTAAAACTTGGCAAGATCCTGTTCGAGGAACTTGTAACGGTGGCATGATTAAGTATGCTTAGTGTACTGAAGATGGATACACATTGTCTTCCCCGAAAAATCATTCTGATGCGGCACTGATTAATGTTTTATCTTTTTAATCAGGGATCTGCTTATATCTTTCCGTAGGGCAACCGGAGAGAAACCACAGAGGATTATATTTTATAGGTAAATTGTTTGAAGCAGTCTGTTTTCATGGGTTTCTGTTGCAAACACGTTTTTACTTTTTTGATGCAAATATTTTTGTTAATATTTAGGGACGGTGTTAGTGAAGGTCAGTTCTATCAAGTTTTACTTTATGAGCTCGATGCAATTCGGAAGGTAAAATTTCCTTTGGTTGATCATATTCTTTTTCCTGAATCTTATTGGAGAAAATTATTAACATTTTCTTTGTCTTGTAAGGCGTGTGCTTCCCTTGAGCCAAATTATCAGCCTCCAGTTACATTCGTTGTAGTCCAGAAGCGGCATCATACTAGACTGTTTGCGAGCAACTACAACGATAAGCGTGCTGTTGATAAGAGTGGAAACATCTTACCTGGTAAGCTAGTTGTGATCAGGCTTTATAGTCTTCAAGAGTATCAAATTACCTGTTACAAAATTGGCTTGTTACTTCTCTGCTGTAGCCACTATGTGGCTGATTATTTTCTGGTTTCATGAATGAGGGATCTTTTGTTTTGATGATATTGGCTGGTATATTCATTGTATTGTATTACAGGAACTGTTGTCGATACAAAGATATGTCATCCTACTGAATTTGACTTTTATTTATGTAGTCATGCTGGGATTCAGGTGAGAAAAAAGGTCTTTTAATTTTCTATTTGAGTATTTTCTGCTCCTGGATGCTTCTTGTTTTCTGTAAACTTTCTGATTTTTTTGTTTATGGTGAAAAATTAGGGCACTAGCAGACCTGCCCATTATCATGTTCTTTGGGACGAGAATCATTTCACAGCTGATGCCCTCCAATTGCTGACAAACAACCTTTGCTACACGTAAATTTTATACATTGGGTCTCATTTTCCTTTTGAACATTACTAATTTTTTTGTTTTTTATTTATTTAGTTCTTGTTTGTTGTCATTACAGCTATGCCAGATGTACACGCTCTGTATCGATTGGTAAGTTTTATTTCCAGGAATATATTCAGCACCTGCATTCATAATCATTGATTTGCTTTTTGAAATGTGAGCCTTTACTTCCCATGTAAACTCAGAACTTAACTCGGAACTCTTTATGTACAACATGCAGTTCCTCCTGCTTATTACGCTCACCTTGCTGCCTTTCGGGCAAGATTCTACCTGGAGCCAGAGACATCTGACAGTGGATCTATGGCTAGTGGCACAGTAGCCAGCCGTGGTGCGCCTGGTGGTGTTGGACCACGTACTTCTCGTGGCCCTGGAGGTGCTGCTGTTAGACCCTTGCCGTCCCTAAAGGACAATGTGAAGCGTGTTATGTTTTATTGCTGAGAGCAGTTCAGAAAAGCATCGTGAGGTTTATTGTGTTACCTAAAATATCTTAGTTCAACTGTTGGATACTCTTTTTTCTCATAACCCATATTTTGGTTGAATGTTTATCAAGATTAACTTATCTTCCGGTTTGGATGTTTGAATATTTTGAGTTGAATTCTTATTAGATGTTTTTATGAATCATCTGTTAGACTTAAATCTGTTTATCAAGAGCTTGAATATTTTGTGTTACGCTGAGCAGCTTTGTTTCTGTGCGGTTCTGTTTCTCTGCTAGAAATGTTGGTAGTTTTGGTGTTTTTTTGTGTGTAGATTTCAGGGAATTTTGAATATATATCCCGTAACGTAGTGTAGGCCGTCAATGGGAATACAAAAATCGAAATCATCAAAGTAATATAATTCACATTCCGTGTATTTTGTTGGTGCTTAATGTTCGCTTATGACAGTTTTTGCGAGCATTGGGCACGTTCAATAGCCAAGCAGCAGTCATGATGTCTTTACAAATTACTATTTCTCGTTGTCGCGTTGGGCTTATGCTCTGGGGGCGAAAGGGACAGAAATCATAGCTTGCATTTCGACTCATCTTACTCAGATCAAAAGACAAGACATGACATGAGCATCGTCGGCACCTAGAAACGTATGGAAATTTAGAACGAGATAAAGCGTTTTTTTACCAAGCAACGATATGAGCGTTAAGAGTATGGTTATCTGAAAAGCCAGTTCATATGTAGTCGAAAGGATGAAACGTTTGAACACCTTTGTGACGTTTGGAAATTGTTTTGGATGGCTTTTTATGTTTTTTACTCCGTAGATTCATCTACTCCGTTTGGCACTTTTTATGGCTTAACATTAAAAAACTAAGTAGCAGAATTATTTCTGGGTATAATTTGATGGAGCTGCTCACCAGGGTTCTGAATTGCAGATTATAGAACCACAGATATTGCTCTTCGCCCAGTTTTTCTTGTTTGTTTGTTTGCCTCCATAAGCTGTAGATGGATCCCATGGTCAGCAACTTTGTTCCATATATTTGCCATGTATAGCTGCAAGGCAATATCCATATTTTTCATCAAATAAGCATTAACTTATATCTGGCTCAAATGTTATCAAATATCTTGATGCTCAAATACTTTAAAACCCAAATCCAAATCCAACCATGTAGGCACAAGATCCCGTTGACAGAAGCAGGTTTTTTTTTGTTATTTTTGGGTTAGGTGCAAGAGGTTTTATTAACCTTTTTACAGGACTTTTTTTTGGCTCTTCAAATTTTCTTGCTCTGTGTTTGATTGTGAACCCACAATAATTCTTGGGGCCTATAAATATCTACTTGACTTACAGTTTTTGTTATTATTATTCATTATTGAGAATATATTAGAGTATAAACCTACCTAAATGAGGAATGTTAAAAGAATTGCTAAATTTTAGCATACTCATAATTATATTACTCCAATTAAATTTTGTTATCTACTAATGAATACTTAATTTAAGATTTTTACATAATTTAGTATTTCTATTTATTTATAATTCAGAAAAACCTAGAGTAAAATTTTATCAGAACGAGCAATTTTTTGAAAACAATAAAAGCCATCTAATTACTAAAATTGTACTCAAATTAAAAAATTTACTGATCAATACCTACTCAATTTGGATTTTTACTTATTTTTAACATAAAATTAATGTTATTTTAATATTTGTATATAATTATTATATTTTATGTTAAAATCAAATAAAATTTATTATTTTTATTTTAAAATAATAATTACTATGTGTTGTCAATTTTTTCAAACACACCCACGCATCCACCGCGCAAGACTAGTTTTATTTAAGGAAAAAAAGAAACAAAAAGATAAGAGCCATCGCGGACTCGGACAAGCTGCCGCCAACAAAGGGGCGTGGGCGTATTTTCATGTCTATCTATCTTGTCCGTCCAGGTTGCTAATTATGAACCGTTGATCACCAAACCCTTCCCTCGCTCTTCCTCTGTATTCAGAGTAGTTGCCTTCATATTTTTGGGTTCAATCCAACTGCGATGTTCCGATTTCTTTAGTTTTTTGTTCGATTGCGCAGGCGGCGCTGCAAAGTTGCTGTCTATATTATTATTCATGAAAAGAGTTTATATTTTGGTTATGTGTTTGTTTATTTTTTTTATTAAAAAAAGAAGAAAATTGATCTATGATAGTTCTGTTGATTGATTGGAGGTGGAGAGGATAATTATTTCCGCGATGATCGAAGCAGATTATCAATCTTCGCTTTGCAGAGAGATTCTAACCAGAGATCTGATCCATCTGCACATTAGATATATATGTTTTTTTGCTTTGCTTTTGTGATTGGTAATTTTATGAAGTGTTGTGATTTGTGGAATGTGGAGGATGGAGGTGAGGATTATTTCCCCAGATGATCGAAACTGATTATACTGAGCTGTTTTATCAATCTTCTCTTTTGCAGAGAGATTCAAGCCAGAAATCTGATCCATCCATTATTGTTACCTTTGCTTTTGTTCTTCTTTTGGTTACTGTTACTTCCTAATTGTTGAATGTTGAAGTATGCTGATGACAGGTTTTTTGCATTAATCTGTGCAGAGGACATTCTACGGAATGTGATCAGATATTGATTTGGAGTTCAATCACAAAAATACTTGAGTTGTCAAATCAGAGCGGCTGCATGTGGCTACAGCACTGAAAATTAGACTAATCTAAGCTTAGAATTGTAGTCGATGTCCAAATTGTGTGACAATTACAATTCTAAGATGGATCTTAGAATTCACAGGATTACCTAAGATTGCTTGCCCAATTTGGCGGGGGAATTCAAATCCCAAGGCGCACAAGAAATGCGATTGTCGTAAATGGCCGGCTTACAATGAAGTCAACGAAAGAAAAACTGGATTTCCTGCCGGTGATGTGATGCAGGGAGAGGAGGAAATGGGTAGCGCAAAGAAATTCGATCATTTCGTCCAAAGCCGGACAGGGCAGTATATTGTTGAGAAATATTGAGGTTTAAGGTGACGATGACTATGAATACTAGTGATTTCATGTACAAATGTTTCAGCAAATACTGTCAGAATGAAGAATTGCGAATGTGTGGCATCGGCTGATTTAAAAATGTTCACTTTCGTTTTTGTTTAAGCTGTCCGAATCTCCGATCTCCGGTAGAGACTACCCTTAGTGCTGAACTAATTCTATAATAAATATGTTTTTTGTTTTTGTTTTTTGTGTAGACCAATTCTCTAAGTATGAATAAGCAATCTTTTAAACTCGGTAACTAATATATAAGCTTTAATTTACGTCAGCCTAATTAAACTAAGCTCAAAATACAACAAGTTTTCGCATTCATTTTTGTTGTAAGTTATTTATTACTTTGTATTTGAGTGATAATACCGCGTATCTTCTTCCCTCATTAGCAAAAGACAGGATAGCTGCATACTCCATTGTCAACGACAGTGTGCATAGCACATGGTATATATACCTGCATCGTACAATTTTCTATCCCATCAGAAGAAAAAGATAAATCTTTCAAATATCCCTCAACTTCATTTCTCTTTCTTTTGCGAAGTTAATCTTCCGAAATTGTTACAAAGCTGGCAAAATTAGGGGTTTAGAGAAGGAATCAAACACTCCCAACCTTCGGGTCCGCCTGCTGTCCACGTAGATGCGCTCATATATCTTTTTTGACGTATAATATATATATCTATCTATATAATAAATATTAACGATTACAAATTATTTTTATTTAATTATTTTTACCACGTACATGCCCATATATATATAAACTTTCATCGCCGGTTAATTACCCGAATTATCGACCCCTTGAATATTCAGAGGGGATGTCCTTAGCCAATGCACCATGATTTATTGGACGATGACCTTCTCTTAGAACAATAGCATATTATGAATATTTTTTGAAACAATAAAAAATAAAAAGAGCGAATGCGATAACCCTTTAATAAATCATAAATTAATAAACAAAATTCTTTTGTCTCGGCAGAAATGGGCCCAACATGTGCATTTCTACATGGGCTCCCAGGGTGCACAGATTAGAAACTTAAATGGGCCCAGGCCGAGGGCTGACATATTGGATCCATTAATTACTTCTCGCAAGGCCGTGTCCCTAC